>JAWQEG010006391.1:0-35000 GCA_033782935.1 Petrolisthes cinctipes
CCCGGTTCTTAGGTGATGTAGATAAAGTGGGACATTGATTACAAAAATTATACACAAGTCCAAATAAAATCAATACATAAAAGAATAATGTGATGACAATTTCCACGAATTAGTTTCTTGATTTATGGAATTAACAAAGGTGACAAAAATAGTATGGCAACATTTGTTTGTATTGTTTTTGTTTTTTGTTTTGTTTTGAAATGAGTTGACGAGACAGTGACTCGTGGCCCGTCAATTACCCCCTCCTGGCTGTATCGTCTCACATGACAGTCTGAACTAAGAATACCGGTGATTGCCGTTCCCTGGGGCGACACCCGAACCCAGTGCAGCTCAGTGGAAGCCGGTGGTAAAGGGGATAAGATAATGCTGGCGAATTGGAGGTCTGCTGATTCCTCCAACCAATGTCAGGAAACAGACCATACCTCATTATTTCTCCCAGTAAGGATTCTGTTTTATACCAGTGTGAAGGAACTTGTAACCTCCAATCTGTCCACCACAAAATAATTACCCAATTACTCACAAGGAGGGATGAACCGCCTTTTGTCTGCTAGTTAGTGGGTCGAGAGGAGGCGTTGATTAATGGCAAACAGAAGGGACGTGAGCTGCTTCTCGCCAAAGGGTAAGATGTCCTCCCACGACGTAACACTTTACAATTTGTGAAGTGAGTTTGAAGACATTGTTAAAGTTGTGCTCCTCACATTTCCTTAACCATTGACTGAATCCTTTTACGATGAAAGAGTGAGCAATAATTCATGATAATATGATTGGATTTGAGCATGTTCAAGCCACAGAATATCCGAGCTCTGTATACATATAAATGATAGTAGGCGAAAAATAATTAATATATTGCCTATTAATATCCTGGCGTTAATTTTACACGTCCGTGACGCTTTTAGGATATTTTGATGATCATAACACAAGGAGGTGCATTAATTACTTCGTGAAGCTTTTCAAATGGCTTAGTTTGGAAAAACACAAGGTAGTGAAGAGTATCTCCCCAACGAGTGACTGCAAATTATAATAATAATAATAATAATAATAATAATAATAATAATAATAAAAACAGAGTAATCTAAAATGTACTCATTCCACTTTGCACTGCGGCAGGTGGTTGGTGTATGGCATGGTGGCATCGTTTACGTCCCTGTGCCACCTCCGTCTCTCGGCTGTGATTTGTAGCCGGATCAGATGGCACCGGGTCATCATTTAGCCCACGCACCTTTTTACTTTTATTTTTGTATATCTTAGCTTTTCTGAGAGGAAGCGGTTGATGTGTTTTCTTCTTTCTTTTTTTTTTTTTTTTTCTTTTTTTTTTTTTAGATTTTTTCAGTATATCTTGGCTTTCATGTGAGGAAGCTGATGGTGTTTTATATACTTTTAGCTCTTTATATATTTGCTTATTTACATAACTGTTTAGCATATTATCTTTTCTGAGGGGAATGTACTGGAGGTGATTACATTTTGTTACATATTTCATTATTCTACCTTCTATCTTTTGTGAGAGGAAGGTGGTGGTGACATTAGTTGGTGTTTGTGGCGAGAGTGTTTGTGTCATGGTGTTTGGTGTGTATAGCTTGTTAGGCCTTGTTTATGTACTTGTTGTTGGAGGTGGCGATGTCGGGTTGGGGTTGTTATTAAGTTGTTGTGATAACCAGTGTTATTCTATCTCTCCAGTTCATCCATTTCATTGGTTTTGTATAGTGAGGTTAAGTAAGTTGTGATAACCACTATTGTTGTGTCTCTCCTAAATTTATTGATGTTTCTTATCTAGTGTCTCTGGCAGTATATATAGATAAAATAGAAAGGTTTATAGAGTGGGAAAGTTGCCTACATGGGAATCAAACCCTAAACAAACGATGGTGAGACAAGGATTTTTTTTTTTTTTTTTTTTTGTCGTCTAGTAATGGCTCAAGTATCAAATCTTTTTCCTTTACCGATTATCTTTGAAAACCCTTTAACTACGTATATACATAATATTTTCTTTACCATGGCGATCATGTCACAAAACAATCTTCCTTTTGAGGGTAGCAACCTTTCACCATCGTTCTCATTACATAATTAATCAGTGAATGGTCGCCACTGTGGATATCATTCTTGTACTGCGCATCTTATCTTGACATTTTTCAGTCCCTGCCTCGTCTTTCTCATTCAATTTTCAAGTCCTCACCCTTTTCCCACACCAATCACTAGCCCCCGTTCCTTTCTCCTCTCGTTCACTCCCCCTCCCCCTTCACCTTCACCCATGCTATTTGCCACCTCCTCCTCCTCCCCGCCGTCTACCCCCATTACCTTAATTTCCTCTCGACTCTACAGTACTCCTCTTTTCTCCCTTTCTTCCTCTTGACTCTACAGTACTCTTTTCTCCCTTTCTTCCTCTTCTACCTCCCGTACTTGTCCACATTTTGGATGATTTTTCTTCGATTACATTTTCGTCTGTCTAGATTTCCTTCCTCTCGTGCCTTTCTACCTTTTTACTTTTTATTACTCCCCAATTTATTGTTATTGTTATTGTTTATTGTATTGTTCATTGTATTGTTCGGTATTGATAGTTGAGACTGAATCTGGAACTTATTCATAAACTGTGTGTCTCAACCTTGTTCAGTGAGTATCTGATTCAGAGAGTCGGAACCGAGGTAAAATAGTCAGATGACTTGTCAGTCTAAAATTAGTTATCACCTGGCTGAGCCACTAGCCACAACCATTACATTCCGCTCTGTTCTCTTGTGTTACATTCTGCACTCTGTTAATAAACACCTTCACCGACGTCTGTGTTTCTTCAACCGCCACTGTATATTTAACGACACATCACCATTCTCTTGAGTTTTAACATTCTTCTGGCTTTTCTACATCATATTTATTCTTTCATTATTCGCTCACATCTTTTTTCTCTTTTTCTCAGTTCCTTAACCTCCCCCTCCTCCAAATATTTACCCTGTCCAATCTTAACTCTTCATTTTTCCTATTCATTTTTGCCCTTCTACCCAAATCTATACTTTCCTCCACTATTCCCTTTTTCCTATTTTTACTTTGACCTATACCCTTGTGTCTGTCTAGTTCATTCCTTCCTCCTTTCTTTTTATCTAGTACTTTCCCCCTCAATATATTTTTTCTTCTTCCATTTTCCCGTCTTTCTACCCAGTTCTTACCATGTACTATTTTTTTCCCATTTTCCTTTCTCTTTCCCAACCCAGTTCTTTCCCTGTACTCATTTTCCCGTCCCTTCCTTTCCCTCTTTCCTCGCGGTTATCAAGTGAAGCATCATCTGTTATCAGTGCTGGCATCCCATTAGCGACATTCCCCAAACGTTCACACTTTATGAAGGCTCCTGTCCCCAACCTTCCTTCCCATCCACCTCCCTACTGCACCTACCTAACCCTACTCCCTCCCTATACCTACCTACCCCTGCTACCAACCCTACCCACCATACTCACCCTTGCCTGCACCCTATACTAACAGCTGCATCTACCTACCTAGAAAGAACTGTACCACACTGCTATACCGGTCCTCCTATAGTCTCCTATTGCTCTCATTATTGTCATCACTACTTCCTCGCCACACACACTTCTCTAACCTCCTTCAAAATCAGGTAGACAATTATGGGATTGAATTCTAAATGGAAAATGAAAAGTTAATATTCCTGAATAGAGTCAGTTTTGATATAGGAAAACACAAAAGAGATATTTTTATGTATTACTTTTTAAAATAGATATTGAGTGCACTAATAAACGAAAGTCTTCGTACCACATTCATGCTGTGTAATATATATATATATATATCTGTGGTTGAGAGAGCGAGAGAGAGACATTGACTAACAATTTGTCAGCATGGCCAAGTTGTTGATTTTTTCCTGGTTGTCAGTGATGTAAGGCCTCATTCTCTTTCACTGTCACCGAAACTTCACTCCTTTCTTTCTTGATTTAATTTTGTTCCCCTCTTTACACTTCGGCCTTCCATCTTCCTTTCGTTCTCTCGCTTCCAACTTCCTCATTACGTCCTATGTCGCCTGTAGGACTACTATTACCTTTTACATTATCTTTCTCATGTCTTTCCCCTATCATTCCCCCTTTCCATCCTCGCTTCTTTCCACCACCTTAAGTTTCATTCTACTATATTTCACTCGATTATACACCATCCCAACTTCCTCCTACTTTCCACTCCCCTTCCACCTCTTTCCAATCCTCTTCACCATCTTCCAATCCCCTCCACCACCTTCCAATCCTCTACACCACTTTCTACTCCCCTACCACCTTCCACACTCCACCACCACTTTCCACACTCCACCACCACTTTCCACACTCCACCACCACTAAACTCCGCCAGTACCTCGCTAAGCTCCACCAACTTTACACTACCCCCCAACCACTTTCCTTTGAACTTCACCACTCACATTGCGTTCCCTCCTGTCATTCTCTACCACTTGCCCAACCATCTCCAACAGTCACTACCAATCCTCCCCATCATCTCCACCCCCCTCACTCTTTTCCACCATTCCCCACGACCCCGTTCATGTCCAAACACCATTCTCCTCCATCATCATCATCACCACTTTGCTTCACCATCTTGAATCACCATTCATAATCACCACCACTTCCCTCCCCTCCCATCTTCACCTTGACGCTTTCCCTACCATCTCTACCACTCCCCACCGTCTCCACCACTAACCGTTCCCCACTGTCTCCACCTCCAGCTCCTCCCAACTGTCTCCACCATCAACACTTCCTCACTTTCTCCACCACCATCACTTCCTCACTGTCTCCACCGACAACCTCTCCCAACCACCACCAACCCCTCTCCACTGTCCCCACCACCACCAATCCCTCCCCACTGTCTCCACTTCCGACCCCTTTCCACCGTCTTCACCACCAACCCCTCCCCATCACTTCCAACACTACCATCTCCATCACCAAGCCCCTCCCCACCACCTCCAACACTACCATCTCCAACACCAACCCCCTCCAACACCACCACCTCCAACACCAACCCCCTCCAACACCACCACCATCTTCATCAAGTATGTACAGTAGGTTAGGGTTGTCATGCCCATCTTTCACTCTCAGCTCGTCACTCCACCTGATATCCTTGTCGCAGCCCACTCATTTTTACCTGTCCCCACCCCCTCTCCTCCTTGCCTCATACTTTTACTCTTCCCTCCACCCTTTCCTTGTATTAATTCCTTCCCTCTTTCTCCCTCTAGTCTTTCCTCCTCCCCTCTTCTCCATCGTTTTCCTGTTTCCAGAGAGTGAGTGAGTGAGAGGTAGAGTGAGTGAGTGAGTGAGTGAACACGTATAATACTGCAAAGAAAAAGGGTTCGACCAAAGTTCCATTTTGCCTGAGTTGATATTCTCACGTGTCATAAATTTCAGCAACCCAGAAGTGTTATGGAAACATCTGAATTTTACATTCGTCGTGCTTTGTGTGACCACTGACGTCTTGTTTACTCATTCGATCCACGGACTTATTCTTATGTTGACTTCTGGTCGTTGGCAAAATCCTTCGTTGTTTGTGCTGTGATTTTTTTATTAGATATAGAGAGGCATAAATAGTGTATATGTTGAGATAGTGGTGGTATACTGTAAAGATATGGAGTTAATGTAGGTAAAGAAATATCGGATACAAATAGTGATATAGATAGTTCACATACGTTTCTTGTCAATATAGCTTTGAAGGACCAAATAATAGTATTATTTTTAAGCGTGTGTATATCAGTACGGTAATGATTGTAATCATATTTTTCGACCTGGAGGTGTGTACGTTGGGAAGGTTACGATGAACAAACTCTTGCTATATTAACAAAACGCTTGTTTTTACTGGCAAACTCTTAAAGAAATAACAGGACCACAAAACCACTCGTCCTCCTTTTTGTAGCCGTTACACTTAACCTAAATTATCGCTGTTGTTGTTTCTTTCTGCGGCTACGTTCTGTCTCACGAGTCAAGGAGAAACAAAATAACCAACTGGTCTGGTGGGCGAGGAGTGTCAAGTAACGAGAGGAGACCTGGAGTGTCCATTGGTGAGGAAACCAGCCAAGGACGGTGTTTGGGAGGAGCAGGAAGAGAAACAGAGAAGAAAGAGATAGAGGGAATATAAGGAAAGGGAAGAACAAATTGATTGATTAACTAACTAGTTAAATATAAATAATGTACTAATGGTGATCTTTTCTGGTGAACTGGTTAGATTTCATCTCATGAATAATTTATTGTGTTGATATGGCATGTAGAGCAAAGTCCTGGCGAAGGTCAATATTTTTCAAACATGTTAAATAAATACAGTACGGTATATGGAACTTTAGTTGAATTAGAATGTAGCACAGTGCGTTCTACAGTTATGGAGTATTGGTAAACTTGTGCTCGTAATTTTACATCAGAGAAGAATTTATGGCATACACGTAGGTAAATTGATTAGGTTATTGCCGTCTTTAGTTGTACCAAACATGAGCTATTCTCCTATTTATTACAAGTGTTACTAAACCATCTCTTGTTGTTTCAGGTGAGTTTGGCTACTCGTGACCTCTACAGCTTACATACCTTATATAAACATAGAAAAGGTAGATATTTTCTTTTTACTTCTTTATCATTGTTTTTCTTTCCTGTATTGGTTGTCAAATGTAGCTGGTCTATCAAGAACTTTTTTCGGATTTTCACATTGTTTGACTCTTCCATTCCTCCCCTCCTCCATCACCACCACTCCCCCTCCACCATCATCACTCCTCCCCAATACCTCATCCGGTAGGGCCTGAATGATTGACAGACCCACATGAAATGGCTCATTAGATTTAAAAGCTCGTTTTATCATTATTGAATCATGTAATTGGTCGAAACCCCTTCCTACCTCCATCTCTCTCCTTATCCCCACCCCTTGTCGTGTCGTCCACTTCCCCTTCCCCATCCCAGAGTCGAAATTGCCCCCATAAAAAGTTATAGATATAGATCTCTCCACTCGATTCACCCTTCTGGATAATCCGTATCTCATGACCATTCTTCCTTGTGGTTATTTTGTTCCCCTGAAAAGTACATCATGTACACTCGCAATCCAAAATATGTACCCAGGCTTGCTGCGAATAGCCTGATCGAATATTAAGCAAGCTCAAGCAAATATAATACAGGATAAGTGTTGTAATTGATTCATTAATATGTCAAATTATTCGAAACTTCACCAAGACCTGGATACATATTTTGGATTGCCAGTGTACATGATGTACTTTTAGTTCGTCCCAGTCGTCCTGTATGAAAATATTACAATAACAAGTTTGACCATTCCTATTGTAAATTCCATGAGAGCTGGAAAAAATATACTGTACAAATGGAAAAGAGGGTTGTGGAAAAGGAAATGATGTAACAATAGGCAAGCGAATTTTGGTTAGAAAAATAAATAATACACACGTCAGCTATTGATTGGCCTGGTTAAAAGAAGGGTGGACTGGTGTGTTTGTGGTTACTTCCCATAATCCAGGATGTCAGGGGACCGGGGGCGCTAGGGCTGACATGCCATATTCATCCATCTGTCATGCGCACGTCAGCCAGACATGAGTGTCATTGTGGCCCGCTGACGTGAGGCCAAGCAGGGCAAGGGGGGGGGGGGGTTGAAGGAGGGGTGTAGGAGGGTGTACAGAGGAAGGAGAAGGATTTAGAGTTGTGAAAGGAGGAAGGAAAGAAAATGAGGAGGATTAAGAGTTGTGAATGGTGTGAAGGAAAGAGGATAAGGAGGCTGTAAAGTGAATGTATGAAAGGAAAAAGAGAGGAATATGGAGACGAGCGAAGAAGAGAAAGGATAGAGCTGATTTTGAGAATGAATGGGAGGAGGAATAATAATGAATTAAATATGTAGTATATACAGTCGAGTATTGGTCCTAGTCAGGCTGTTAGGTTATAGAATGGTAACTAGACTACTTGTATTAGTAAAAGCACAGTATAATTAAATGAAATTGGAAGAAGGAACAGAAAAGAATTAATAGCAAGAATACAAGGAGGAGAAGGAAGAAATAGGAAAAGAGGATATAGATCTAGAAAAGAAAATCAGAGGAAGGACAAGACAGCAGGAAGTAGGGTTATGAAGTAAAGGGAGTCGAGTCGAGGTGAGGATGTGGGAGGGGAAGCATCATGGTCCTTTACTATAGGTCTCATCACTCCCCCAGCACTAGTGACAGGAAGACTCGTGTGTATCGTGAGAGTTTCGAGACAACGGAAGATATAGTCAACCCACTCCCAGTAATGATTCACTAGTGTTGTCGTGATCATACTTTTTTGTTAGGTTTAAATTACTGATAGAAATGTATGTAAATTTTCGATACTCACTAGTGTTGTCGTGATCACACTTTTTTATTAGGTTTAAATTACTGAAAGAAATGTGTGTAAATATTCGATACTCAATACTTTCTATGATGTGAAGCAGAGTAGAAGGAGAAAGGGAGAGAAGAAAATAAGTGTATGAGAAGGAGAACAGGGAAGAAGTACTGAAGGCGTGAGAGAAGAGAATGAAGGGTGAAGAAGAGGAGTGGGAAGACGGAAAAAGGAGGGTAAAAAGGAGAGGGAGGGAGGGTGGAGAAGGGAAGTGGAAAGGGAGAGAAGAGGTCAAGTGTGTGGGAGGGGAACAGGGAAGGAGGGTTGAAGTTAAAAGGTGTGAGAGATGGGAAGGAAGGGTGGAGAAGAGGGTAGGAGAGGGAAACAGAAGGAACGGAGAAGGCGTGACTGAGTTTGATAACAGGCGTCCCTACCATGTCTCTCTCTCTCTCTCTCTCTCTCTCTCTCTCTCTCTCTCTCTCTCTCTCTGTGTGTGTGTGTATGTGGTATCTTCACACACACACACACACACACACACGCACTGTCAGCAACTCACACGCGCACCATAAATGACTGTGTGTGTGTGTGTGTGTGTGTGTGTGTGTGTGTTTAAGTATGATATTCTGTTTAAAAACGACAAATTCACGCTGACGATCACTATAATTTGCTGATATTTGATAGACTAGTCAAACAAAATTAGTACACACACACACACACACACACACACACACACACACACACACAGGCTGTCAGCGACCATCTAAACGGAGGATGGGACAAGTCAATTTCGAGGTCATGAAACGTCAGAGAGAGAGAGAGAGAGAGAGAGAGAGAGAGAGAGAGAGAGAGAGAGAGAGAGAGAGAGACTGTGTGTGTGTGTGTGTGTGTGTGTTATATAAGACAAACATTAAGAAAAACATAGATAGACATAAATGAAAGATAATTATACTGATCACACGTCGTTCAGTATATTCTGGTGTACGATCTAAAAAAGAAATTATGATCTGTCCATGTCTGTCGTAATAAATAAACTTCTTTTAGATAACACATGCACTTAACATGAATGCTTCTAGTGATATCATTACTTACAATGCTAATACTATATTCTTCTATAAAAGTGACCTCTCTTAGATAACATACATTTCTTTTATTACACTCGATTTTTCATAGATATTTTTCAGTCAGTGTTGTGATGAAGTGCGGATTCTCACTTAGCCAAATTAATGGAGCCACGAACATTTTTCCTCTTCCACACTCTCCTTCCTGGCTGGGTTTTATGTAATAGGCAATCCTGGTTGAGTGTGTTGTGGTGTCGGTGCTGTTGGCTCATTAAAACCCTTGGCGTGGGTGCTTGTGTGTGTGTGTGTGTGTGTGTGTGTGTGTGTGTGTGTGTGTGTGTGTTCGTTCGTTCGTGCTTGTGTGTGTGTGTGTCTGAAGTGTGATAATACGTGTGTATGCCCGTGACACTGTATATTAATGTGTGTGTGTGTGTGTGTGTATGTGTGTGTGTATGTATGTATGAGTTCGTCTTCGTACCATATGGACACCAATGGCACTGAGTATGTCAAGGTGTGTGTCTGCATGAGTGAGTGTGTGTGTACCCGAGGTGATTGCTGTGTGTGTCTGTATGTGTGTGTCTGTATGAGTGAGTGTGTACCCGACGTGATTGCTGGAGGCGAGACTTACCTCACTCCTTTTAATTGCCAGGTCTTAACTACACATTCACTCCATCACTCCTTCATTACGGTGTACCTGGGGAAGTGGCTGAGAGAGAGAGAGAGAGAGAGAGAGAGAGAGAGAGAGAGAGAGAGAGAGAGAGAGAGAGAGAGAGAGAGAGAGAGAGAGGGTTGAGAATGTGTAAAAAGGAGAGAGAGAGAGAGAGAGAGAGAGAGAGAGAGAGAGAGAGAGAGAGAGAGAGAGAGAGATTAAAGAATAGTAACAGTAGTAGGCGGCGGAGGAGGAAAATGTGAGGAAGATACAGAGAAACAAGGAAGATATGTATGAGGTCCTCAGGAATAAGTGAGAGGGAGGAGGAGGAGCAGAAGGGAGAGGAAGAGAAGAGAAAAAAAAGGAAAGAGAGTTAGGGAAGGAGGTGAAGGAGGAAGGAAGGAAGCTAACCAGATTCCTCACTTCACTGGGTCCTCTCCATTTCCATTACCATGTTTCATACGGCTTTTACCCCCATGCCCGAGAGAGAGAGAGAGAGAGAGAGAGAGAGAGAGAGAGAGAGAGAGAGAGAGAGAGAGAGAGAGAGAGAGAGAGAGGGGGGGGGGGGGAGAGAGGAGGGGAGGGGGAGAGAGAGGGAGGGGGAGAGGGAGGGGGAGGGGGAGAGGGAGAGGAAAGAGAGAGAACTAATGTACAGTACGCGCAGGAAATGACTACAGACAATACCTGAAAATACAATTAGTTTCATGTTTCTATAAGATGGTCATTTGTGATCGGTGGTCAGTGAAAAGCATGCATGTGGCTGGATAAACTCTTATATGATATCCTTTGGAATTCGTGGGTTTCCTTCTGAAAATTTATATCGACTGTCGGCTCTCCAAACAAATGAGCTGACATAAATTATACTCTGTAAAATGATGGGTAGATTACTGTAGTTTATATCCCTTACACTCTTTTAAATCTTATCTCTAACAACAACAAAAATCATCTTGTGTTCGTCGGAGAGTATGTAAAAGTAGTCATCTGTTTAAGGGGAAAAAAATCGATGACGTGAGTAGGAAAGGAGAGGTCAGAGTAATTAGTTAATATGTCTGTGTGTATTTACCCCCACTCTGAGTACACCAGGAATCCAAGGGAGAGCAGACAGAGAGGAGGGAGAGAGAGGGAAAAAAGTGGAGTGAGAGGGAGCAAGAAGGGGGATATATAGGGTGGGGAGAGAGGGAGAGAAAGGAAAGAGTAAGGAAAGAAGTGAGTTGAGAGGGAGAGAAAAGGGGGAATGAAAGAAATGCAGTGGGAAGGAAAGGGGCATGGAGTAAGCTGAAGAAGAAGGGAGGGGCTGAGGGAGAGGGTAAGAGGGAGAATGAGATGATGGTAATACAGTGGGAGAAAGAAATGATGGCGAGAGAGTGGAAGAAAGAAGTGATGGCGAGAGAGTGGAAGAAAGAAGTGATGGTGAGAAGGAAGGGAAGAGAGGTGATGGTGAGAAGGAAGGAAAGAGAGGTGATGGTGAGAGGGAAGGGAAGAGAGGTGATGGTGAGAAGGAAGGAAAGAGAGGTGATGGTGAGAAGGAAGGAAAGAGAGGTGATGGTGAGAGGGAAGGAAAGAGAGGTGATGGTGAGAGGGGGTTTGATAGAGTGGGTAGGGAGGAAGCAGGGTAGGGAGGTGATGGATCAGTGTGTATCTCGAGGGTAAACAGAGCACCAAACCAGGCCCCACCACCAGGCTTCTTACCCCCACCAAGCTACCGATATACGACCAGCCGGGTGTTATTGGGCTTGGCTGGGCAGGGCAGGGCAGGGCAGGGCAGGGCAGGAATGGGTGTGTGGGTGAGCAAGGCAGGTCAGGGCAAGACAGGGCAGGAATGGGTGGGTGAGTGGGTGAGCAAGACAGGGCAGGGCCTTAAGGCAGGAGTGGGTGGGTGGGCAGAAGTTGGAAGAGGGTGAGGATCTGACGTACCGTACTGATACACGATGAAAGGTAAAAGTACACTTAAAGTACAGCCAATACAATCGTAGAGCTCATGTGAAGCTAAGATAGTCTGACATACAGAAAAGGTTATTATGGAAATGAAAAATACCTGATTGTAGCAACTGAGTACCTAATAGAAAAGATACAAACAAAACATGAGCGATTAGGCCATTAAGAAAAAAACATTTTTATATAATTATGAGAACTTTGATATTGAATGATATATGAGTGTTATTGATAAATATATAACATTGTTATATTTCTGGCCAAGGTATAATCACTAAGCATTTCATGGAAAATACAGAAAAAATGTAAATGATGGAGAAGAAAGCATTTGTTTCCAAACGATAAAAAATATTTGGGGAAGGTGGCAAACCGGTGGGAGTAAATAAGTGTGAAATGAGAATACCCAGAATTAGCGGTATACAACTAGGGTCTTGAGTCGGTGCGGGACGTTTTTTACGATAGGGTAAGTATATACGTGGAAGGTGTATGTGTGGGTATAGGAGTGTGTGTATGCTGAACTACATGTGCTTCATTTTCTGGGAGGGAGGAATGATTTGGAGGGGAGAGTGGTGAAGACCTGCTCAGGCCATCCACTGGAACTTCTTAGAGGGTCGTAACCTCCTACAGATAAACCATGAACCAAAACTAACAAATTGTACCACAAACCAAAATTTATACTGATAACGTCTGCTTTGTGGCATCACTTAGAGGAACAAACAGCCTCCACTAGTCCAACAGCATCAAAGGTCTGTCAAGGGAAAGCCAAGCTAAAGTTCAAATCATTTCAGTAAGAGAGCGGCCACAGCAGGATGTAAATTGTTTAAAGTAAAATGTTATAAGTTGTTTAAGTAACAGGGGTGACAAGAATCTGCACCGTGACATCATTACAGCATTTCTGGTGGACTTCCTAGAAACTCGGACGTCATAAATATTCCTAGTGTATAAATTGACACAGCAAGGGACGGGTTGGATTGAGTGAATTTTGAGGGTGTGGACAGACACGGAAGAGAGAGAGAGAGAGAGAGAGAGAGAGAGAGAGAGAGAGAGAGAGAGAGAGGTTGGGTGCTTATGCAAGAGAAATAACAGGGGAAAAGGGAGATATAACGTGGAGGAAACGAGATGGATGTAGAAGAATAAACGACAGACAAGATGTGAAGATAAAATGAGACAATCGTTCGGTGTAAAGACAGATAAGGCAAATATGAAAAAAAAAAAAAAAAGAGTAACAGAGAAGGTAGCAAGAAACACGAGGGTCAGAGTGAGGGAACAGGAGAGAGAGAGTAGAGGGAGGCTTGAGAAGGAGTGAAGTGGAGTAGGAGAGCATGAGCAGCATAGGATAGGGGAGAATGGGGAGGGGGGAGCAATGTGAGAGAATAGGAGGAGAGACGGAGGGAGACATGAGGAGGCAGGCTGAAAGAACAGGAGAAGACGAGGAGGATGAGACAGGAGGGACAGACAGACAGACGGAGACGAGAGGAGAGGAGTAGGGAGGGACAGAGATGGAGGCAAGGCATCTGTCTTGAAGGAACAATGGTGCTCATGTCACATTCCCTCATCACTCCTCTCTCCTCTCCTCTCCTCTCCTCTCCGCGTCTTCCTCCCCCACTCCCCTCTCCTCCGTTTCTTTCTTATCCTTTTCGCTCCATTTCTCTCTCTCTTGCTCCTTTTCTACTCTCCTCTCTTATCCATATCCACTCCACCACCTCCTGTCTCTCTTTCCCACCTCCTCTCTACCTCATGCTCCTCTCTATCTCTTTTCTCTTGCTCGTTTTCTTTGCTTTCCTCGCTTCTTTTTTTTCCTTCCTCTGTTAACTTCGTTCATTTACCTCCCACTGTTTTCACCATTCTCTCGTGTCTTTCCTCACTTCTTTATGTTCTTGATCAAAGCTTCGTTCATTCTTATATCCTCCAACACTTCTTATCGCAAGACTGTACCTCAGTCAACATATCCTTTTCTTTCCCTTCGCACATTCCCCTTACATCCATTTTTCTCGCATGCTCATTACTCTCTGTCTGTGTCTGTCTTTCTTTGGTTCCATCCCTATTTTACATACTCAAATTGCTCGTTTCTCCACCCACTAGCTCAATCCCTCACTCATTCGCGCATTCACTCAATTATTCACGCATTAGACCAGTCACACACTCATTCACGCATTCACACACTAGACCAGTCACACACTCATTCGCGCAACTACTCACCCACACTCACTCACTAACACTCACTCACTCACTCCATTAATCCACTTTTGCCATTGTTTCCACTCATCCACGTCGCCACTTGACTCATCCTCTCCTTCACTCATCCTGTTCACAATCTGCGTCACACTCCTCCTCACCCCATCCTGCAAAAGAAATGGAATCTATATGGGAGAGGAAATATTAAAAGTGTTACTGGAGACCTGAGAGGAGAATAGGATTGTTTTGTTATGTAGAGGAGATTTCAGATTATTCTATGGATTGGGGATAGATGATGAGACTGTCTGTGTGTGTTTGAGAGTGTATTCAGAGTACTGGGATAGAACAAGTGAAAGTAGAAGCACTAGGGTGAGTGGGACGGTGGGGTTAGTGCATGGTTGGTAGGCATGCGACCCAACTCGACCCAACTTTTAATGTAGTATTCCAGTTAATATCATTATAGCAATTTCGCTCCACCAAATTTTGTATACAGTCCCCCTGACAACCCACACGCGGCCACCAACTCTGCTTTGCTATTTTCACGAGTACAAGATAACTTTGCTCCAGTATACAAAAATTATGCCAGAGAATGAATGTGTAAGAGAGAGAGAGAGAGAGAGAGAGAGAGAGAGAGGGGGGGGGTAAGAGGGAGAGAATATATGTGTGTGTGTGTGTGTGTGTGTGTGTTTGTATGCGCGTCTGATGACTTGCGTGTTTCTTTAGACAAATACCATTCAATATTTTTTGTCAGAGGGAAACTCGACCGACGTATAAAGGATAAAAACCATTTAATTCAGTTCCCTAAACCAGTCTACATCACCAATGATTCCTTGATGTAACACCAGACAATATACATAGTCACAATAAATATCTCATCGTTCAATTAAGGATCATGGGTGGGTTCTGACACTCATATGGTATTACTTTGGTATTGCGTAATGTGTGTCGAAGTGGTGGTGCTGCCTGTGTATGATTGGTGTTGTGGTGAATGAGAGAGAGTGAGAGAGAGAAAATAAAAGAAAAAGAAAAAGAAGAGGAATGTGTGGCATAACAAATGAGGGTTAAGATCATTTTGGCAAACCTTTTCTTTCGTTTGTGATCATTTATTCGTGTCAACATTTACTCCAACTGGTCGTGTGGGCGGGGCAACCAGGGCAAGAGGGAGGGAGGGAGGGAGGGTTGGGAAAGGTTGGGGGAGGGGGGGGATGTGGGGGGAAAGAGGATGTGGGAAGGAAATGGCTAGAGTAGGAGGATAGGAAGGAGGTGAAAATAGGGGATGGAAAGGGGTAGAGAGGGAGAGAAGAGGAAGCATTTTTAAGACCAGTAAATGATTGGGGACAGAAAATGTTTGGGGAGGGGAGGAGAGTTGCTAAGGTCGATGAAAATTTAGGTGACAGTGCAGTACAGTAGTGGTGCCGTGAATCTTGACAAAGGTCTTGTAATGGCTGCAGTGGTGGCGATGAAGAGAGGTTGGGGTGAATGGAGATGGGCAAAGTGAGGAGAGGAGAAGAAAAGAGATAGATGCTGGTGGTGGTGGTGGTGGTTGGTGGTAGTGATGGTGATGAAGGTTTATTACTTAAGAAGCTGTGATGGGTAGTGAAGATGGAGGTCATGTGGGTGGGTAATAGTGGTTGGTTGGTTGGTTGCTGGCAGGGACGTTTGTGATGATAATGGTGGTGGCCGTGTCGGTGATATTGATTACCTTGCCTTCACTATGGGGGCTAGCATAGGTTCTGTCATCATCCTGTGTGTGTGTGTGTCCACTTGACTAAAATTGTCATGTGGTTGTAGTCATTAATTTTTGTACAGTTGGTGGGATGTCGTGATAAAGGTAAGTGATAATTATTGAAACTATATAACTTCTTTAGTTTCATTGATACAAAACAATTGAGACCTTGATGTTAATCCTTATTAATCAGCTACATTTTGGTATAACGTGGGCAACTTATGAGATAATCGTAAAGATGCTTCAATTTGAAATTCTAATATAACAGATTACTCATTAATGTTTGAATAATCACAGTTTACACTAATTGCAGTGACTGTAAAGGCAGTGTATTCCAATCGTTGAAGATTACTTTAATAGGGGTGCAATAAACATTTGACATTTTTTGTAGTCGGGTGAACTGAAGAAGATAAAGATAAACGATTGTTCAGGACACCCGCACGTCACTCAGTCAGTCCGGGGGCAGCAAGGAGTCTGTACCCTCAATTCCACAGTTGGCTCAAGCAGTTCATAGGCTCATCATCCACTCAGTACCTCACCCGCATCTGTAGTCCCTCCTGTCCTGTCCTGTCCTGGTGGTGGTCATTGGGCGCCAGACGATAGCTCCCACTACCACCTCCTCCTCCTCCTCCACCTCCTCCTCCTTCACCCTTTCATTGTCGGGGACTCCTCCTTTATTAAAATAATGTTGTTTTCTGTTTGGCAAGGATAATAACAAGTCACTCAAATACCAATATAAGGGAGATATTTGTTTGCCCGTGTCATTTTCGTCATCATAATGAGCTACGGTATTGTTTCAATATTCAGCAAAGGTTTATGAACATGTCAAGATATAAGTATATGTATCCTTGTTGAAATACTCGTTGATTGGTGCAGTTTACCCTTTATATCTAAAAATTGAAGAAAGCTATTCAACCATGAACGCCTCACAAAATTTTCCTTCAGACACTTTTCTTTGTTTCTCAGTCTTAACGCGCAGGTTGCATCACCATGATTAAATTGACATTTTTTTGCTTATTGTTGTATAAAAAAAACACACAGGGAATAAATTCGTTGAATCTTATAATAATAAGAACTGATTTGGCAGAGGTCTGAGCTGTCAAAGATTTATTTGACTTTGTCATTGCAGGTTTATATGATTTGAGTGTTTACTTAATCTGGACAAATAAATACCTTGGGAATGAACCCAGACGTACAGTACACTTTGCGGGTCATGAGTGATGGATGGGGGTTAGTGTGAGGGCGTGGTGCTCACCGTGTAAATATTAGTACCTACATTAATGCCTTATGGGCTTATGAAGACTTTGCCTCCCAAGTACTCGGGCTGCATTCAGTTCACTTGACTTAGTCGTTTTTGTCAACCCTTCTTGTTGTGTGTTTGTTAGGAGGGGAGATTTTTTTTTTTTATTTATTCTGGACACATCATATTTTACTCTTTTTCCTTGTTTGGTGTTTGATTTTTTGCTGGAATGGATTGTATGTGTATCAGTGTAGTTTAATTATATGCACGTGCGTTACCAATAATATATGACTCAGTACTGAGACCTATCCATAGAAACTCACAATAACGTGTGGAATAAATCTCCGTGAGTGTCAACCAAGGATCGAACCTAAGAAATCTGGTAGTGTGGTAAACATTGGTACAACTGTGGTATATCGCCTGCTTCTCGTACCCAGAGTTCCCAGGTTCGATCCTGGGGTGGGACAGTCAAAGATGCTGATACCTCGTTGCGTAACTGCCTGTGTGCGTTCTTGTGTGTGTTTGTGTGTGTGTTTGTGTGTGTGCCAAGATGAATGCATTATGTCACCTTCGTCCGGTTGGTATGTTCAGTACGTCCATTTGCGTAGGTCTTAATCGAGTGTGCCTGCAAAGGTATGTACTGTACGTTCGTCTGTATGCATGTTGATGGGACGTATAGTATGGGTGGAAGGAGAAGTGTATAAATGAAGGCAGGGAGGGAGGGGGGGGGGGACGGGAGACTCCATGACGAACGTACCACATCGTTAAATGGGAATACTCAAACCATCATTATTGCATGCCTTCTCATATTTATGTTGTTGTGTGTGGCGAGCAGGAAATGTGTATAAATGCTTGCCAACTTCTCGATCTATATTTACCTCCTCCTGACTAATGTTTCTTACTTGATGTATCGTTGACTCCGGGTTTCATGTTCAACTAATTCGACATATGCGTAAATACCCTGCTTTACAATATTTGCAGTAAATTTTGGTTTGTGTCGTGTGTGTGTGCGTGCTTGCCTATCTATCTGCCTGTACTTATTCTGCCCCTTTATTGTCTTTTATCTCTATTTATAGAATATGATGTTATATATCTCTGGCAAACATACTTACATTTCGAATGCACGTACTGTACACCCGTTTCCAAAAGTACCGGTGCCCTATAGATTCGATGCCATCCAGGATTTGTGAATCCTGTTTAGTAAGACATACACTATAGCAACAGGGTCTATGTTGGTAAGACATAGCAACCAAATAAATCAAGTTTCGTGTTGTCAGGGCATCTCATCCCAAGGTAACAGGCAATTATTCGGCTACCTGTATATAATAATTATGTCATAGACAACCATTGACTAAAAATTTGACAAACTACAGGTACAAGCCGATATGAAAGCCATCTACCATCCTAATATAATATTTTTAATTACGGTAACACGGTATTTCCCTATATATTTGATGTACACACACCATACATAGGTCTCATGTACTCTCACACACATTATATTACCTGTATACAGATCTCCAACACACATCCACAGCGTTTCTATATTGCCAATAAGAAGCAGTGAAGAGAGACGTGGTGCTCTGCTCGACTCGTCACTCGCCAGGACGTGGTGGTGAAGTGATCGCCTCCCCCTTTCCTTTTTTTAATCAGCCAGAAACCAAACAAAGGGAGTTGGAGGGAGAAAATCAATCTAGACTCACCCGCAAGCCTCCAAGTCGCTTCCCTCCCTCCATTTCCAAAGTTTAAAATTCGCAGGACTTATCTCGTAGGCCTACTGCTTGATCTCAGATTTATTTCCATTTCTTTAAATTTTGTATTTGCTTCTTTATCTTTTTTTATTGAAGACAACGTTGATTGGACGTCCTTTGGTAAGCTCTAAGGTGTCAGATAATTAAGCCATGTCCTTGAACAAATTCGTCTGGCGTTAGCGAGTAAAAATGTTGAGAGGTGCCAGCCGTCATACAAGGGTTAAGGGTTGTGTAAGTTGGTTCATTTTGCGAGTGTAGGAAGGGGAGGAGGGAGAAGAGGGAGGAGGGGGGTTGAAAAAAGAGCGAGGGTGGAGGAGAGCGAAGGGAGGCCTATATGGATCTGGCCGGAGGGAGGAGAGGGAGGCCTATGAGGATCGGGCCTGAGGGACGGGAGGGAAGCCTAGAGGAACTATGTTTATTCAACTGGCGAACACATAGATGAGGCTGACGAGCGCTTAGTCTCGGAGGTGAGCCGGTCAGAAGGCGGGGAAGAAAAGAGGGAGAAGAGAGAAAGAAAAAGAAGAGTGGGGAGGAGAGGAGAGGAAATTAAGAAAGTTAGGTAAAGCATATGGTAGGAAAGGTGCCTAAAAGTGGTGGTGTTGGATGTGGCAATGACAGCATAGGAGGTGAATAGTACAGATAGATTTTGGATAGGGAAGTTAACGTTGTGCATGTATTTTCTTACTTGTCACATTCGCCTATTTAAGCTAAGACATTTGGTAAATGAATTATTTCTTTACATGTAACAGTTTGAAAGCAAAACGAAACACATACATGTTTTTTATAAAATTACACGACATCTCATCTGATAAGTTCCTGAGGGTAGAAGGAAGAACGCGACTTTTGCAAGCAGCTGGACAATAAGGTCGAGCTGAACGCATCTTGTGCACAACACGTAAAAGTATAATTGCACGTATTTGCATATAGATGAGTGAATGAAAACGGTATATAAATATATTGATGTATAGCATTAGTCCTACTATACATACGCACATATGCATCTGAGGAAATTCATGCACTTACTCGTGCATACTTACGATGATATAAAAATAGACAAACACAGGCATAATTACTAGAGTATATGCATGCAAATTACCTGCCTCCAAGACCACCACTCCCCCAGCTCCCTCACTCTCACCACCACCGCCAACAACAACAACAACACCATAATGAGAACGCTATCATAATTAAAATTTCCATCAAACTTGTAAATATTTGATCTGGGCGTCTACCTGCCTGAACCCACTTTTTTTCATTGTAAAACAAAAAGAGTCCACCTCTTAGTTGATGATAGTGGCGATTGCAGCTGTCTTGAGGTGAATGGTTGATGGGCTCTGTGTGGTGTGGTGTGGTGGGGTGTGTTGTTGTGTGTGGTGTGGTGTGGTGGGGTGTAGTGTGTTGTTGTGTGTGGTGTGTTGTGTGTGGTGTGGTGTATGTGGTGTGGTGTGTGTTGAGGACTGATGATACCGAGGCAGATACTAACAAGAGGTTTAGAATGTAAGACAGAAGATAATGCGACCAAAGACCTCCTTGAAACTGTGACAAGTGAGGGACAACGGCTAAGGTCGGTTGGTTGGCACTGAGAATTATTATGGGGTAATCATTTCATTCTCTATTCACTCACCATTATTACTGTTACTCCATTGTCCACCATGCTTTCCCTCCCTTTAGTTATATAACCTTTTATTCGCATTTACGTTGGATTATTGTTTGACGTTTTTAGTGCTTTTACTTTTATTTAGTTATGCTGCATGCTTCTATAAGTCCCTCTTTGCGATTTTTCGTTAACTATTTCCATTTTTTCCTTAACATTCTGTTTCTCTCTCTTTATCCTTGAACTCTCATACCTCTTCATCTTTTCCTTCTCCGTTTCAATATCTTTATGAAAAGTAATCCATTCTTTTCTTCCCCTATTCCTCCTCCCCCTCCTACTTTCTCTCAGTAACCTAACCCCTCCCTCCCACCCCCTCTATACCTGTGCACTCACCACTTCCCCACCCCCTTCCTTCTCGCAATTACACACCTCCGTATATGTACCTCGCCCTCTTGATTTTTGGTTAATGAGAAGCAGGCTATATTCCCGAGCCTGGTTGATGAGGAAGGTGTCTGCTGTCCGTCGGGAGGGTCAGCGTTGCCGTTTGAGGAATTTCATCTGCGTATATGGAACAGTAAAGTGCGCGAAACCAACAGTTCCGAACATTCCCACGCCACTATAACTGTATTCGATCACAAGTGGAGGAAAAACTCAAGACTCAAAATACCTACGAGTACTGTATTGATCATGAGTCTAGGTAGGTTCATTATGCATTTACGAACATCCGTGAGGGATAAGAAAAGGTAGGTATGAAAAGGTCCTTGAAATCCTAAGATAAAATTCGGAGATTAGCGATGCTGATGAACGGCAACACCTTTGAGCTAGGGTCTTGCTGGATCTCTCTTTTTATCTCATCTCGGTATACCTGCATTTTTCCTACCTGTTAGTCTGTTGATTGTTTTAGATGCTGCCATGGTCAAGTTTATTATTAACCATTAGACACATGTTGATGATTTTGTGTAGTGTCAGAAGGGAGAACTATTGATGATAAAGAGTTATAAAAGCATTTCATTTTACGTCATATAGAAAATCTTAAGAAACACCTGCCTTGTTAAAAACACAAGAAAACACCCATCCATTTAGCGTTACTGGCTAAATTTCATTCCAGGATTAGAGAGGAAATTCAATGCAGTTTTGGAGGGGAAGTTTGAATAGTTTTATTTTATTATTCTTATTAAGTATAACCTTTAATCAGAGCCACACATATTTTGCTCTCATTCATGATATGTATATGTAGAGCAGAGGTTATTGTGGAATTGGTGGAGGATGTGGAGTAGATATGACGTTAGTTGTTTGTCATCCTCTCTCTCTCTCTCTCACTCAGGCACACTCACAAACATATACGTAGCCTACAAGCCCACACACACACACACACACACACACACACACACACACACACACACACACACACACACACACACACACACAAACAAACAAACATCCACCTCACATATAAACAAACAAACCCCTGCACACACATAAACATCCACCTCACATACACCATACCAAACATAATCCTCATTCTATCCTCTCTGGAGCTCCTTCAAGATAGAGAGAAATATGCGCCGGATCCCCACAAGTATTAAGTGGAATTGGCCATATATCAGCCGAGATTGAGAACTTATGAAAATATATGAAACGGTATGAAAATTACGTCGAACATTATGGAAGGGGGTTGGGAGCAGCTACCTGTCTCCTCGCTAATCTCAATTTATCGCTCAGGTCCAGAATGTATAGCTTGGATGTTTTTCTGGCGGATTATATTTTATTTGCTATTTATTTTTATGTTTTATTTTTTATTTTTATTTTATTTTTATTTTTTTTTTTTTTTTTGGGGGGGGGTCGGGGATAGGGAAGGAAGTGGTGTTGGTGGAGGTTGAGGTGGTGAGGTAGACAGGGACATATAGGACTGGGAAAATAGAGCTCTGGGAAAGTTAGGGTATGATAGACGAAGGTAGGGAAGATCATGAACGATTCAATGGATGCAGAGAGAGAGAGAGAGAGAGAGAGAGAGAGAGAGAGAGAGAGAGAGAGAGAGAGAGAGAGAGGGGGGGGAGAGTGTGTGTGTGTGTGTGTGTGTGTGTGTGTGTGTGTGTGTGTGTGTGTGTGTGTGTGTGTGTGTGTGTGTGTTATGGGTGAAGGTTAATAAGTGTGGTGAATAGGTGTGTGGGTGTATGAAGAAATTTGTAGTTGAATGAAAGCAAGTAAAAGGCCAGAATGAGGGTGTAGAGGAGTTGTGAATGAATGTGTGGATGAAATACAAGTTAACAAGCCAAGGGTGTGTGTGAAAGCCATTGTATTATGTTCAACTTTAGAATGTAAGGTGGACTGCCGATACGTACGGAAAGTGAGTTTTTTTTTTTTCACCTTCCTGGAACCGTATCAAACCCGAAATAAATAACATAAGCGAATAGTGTTTTTTTTTTTTTTTTTTTTTTGCCAAATGGTTCAGAGGTCCTACTGTACGAGTAAATATTAGAGGTTCAAAATCCTTTAAGTTGAAAAGAAAATCATATACAAGCCCCTGTATTTATTTTGGAGGTATGCAGTCATTTGAAGTAGTGGTTATGATGGTTTAGTTTATGTGTGAATAGAATGGAGTAAGCAGATGGAGATTGTTTATATAATGTTGAGTAATTACCAGTTATAACCTACAGTAAGTACAAGCTACATGACCAGGTACATATATAACACGTCTTAGCTCGGATGGAGTTCATTTCCGTTTTCATGGAATTATGTTGTTATTTGTACAATCAAGTAATAATGTACGCTCTATAAACTCTTGATTGTAATAATATTTTTTTTTTTTTTTCGTAGGTTAAAGCTGGAAATGAGCTGGTGTATTTTTATTTTCGCAGGGTAAAAGAATGCTGGGTATTATTGAAGTGAATTCGTTAATGATATTGGATGTATGGGATGTGTGGAATAGTTAATAATCATCTGTGAGTAGATCTTTATGATTCTGAAACGGTGAGAGAGTGAGGGTATGGGTTCTCTAGAGGCCAATCAGGAGATTACCCTCACCCTCACTCTGATGCCTCTCATCCCTTCACTCCTCATTCCCCCTCCCTTCCTTTAATTGAACCTCCCCTCATTTCCCCACTCCTCACTCCCCCACCTCATTTTCCCACTCCTTACTCCCTCACCTCATTTTCCCACTTCTCATTAACCCACTCCTCATCCCCTTCCACCAATGCCTCGCCCCTCATTTCCCCACCTCTCATTTCCCCACCCCTCATTGCCCCTCCCCTCATTGCCCCTCCCCTCAATTCCCCACCCCTCATTGCCCCACCCCTCATTGCCCCACCCCTCATTGCCCCTCCCCTTATTGCCCCACCCTATCATTTCCTCATCCCTCTACCCCTTATCTCCTCATCCCTCCACCCCTTATCCCCTCATCCCTCCACTCCTCTTCAACCCCCCACCCTCCACAGCACGTCCCTCTGACAGGCGTGGCACAGCGGGGGGCCGACGGAGAGTTGAGAAAATTTTAACACGGGTGAATTTTTAAGTCGCTACCCCCGCGGCGCCTCTCCTAGTGCCCGGGTACCCAAGGAGGCGATGGAACAGGGGCCAGGCAGGTAGAGGCGCCTGGGGACTACACCTTCTCACTCGAGTTGGTAATGATGTAAGTAAAGGAAGGGATAGAAAAGCAAGTATATACTCTTCTGTCTGCTGTTACTCGTATATTTCTCCTAATGTTTCCTGTTTTCCTCCTCCTGTTATCCGTTTTCCTTTTCCTGTTACCCGTTTTCCTTTTCCTGTTACCCGTTTTCCTTTTCCTGTTATCCGTTTGCCTCCTGTTACTTGTCTTCCTTTTCCTTTCATTCCTCCTCATCTCTCTTGTTATCTCTCTTCCTTCTTTTTCAAATACCCGTCCTCTTCCTCTTGTTACCAGTGCTCTTCCTCTTGTCAGTCATTTAAGTCAAACCTAGCCAGTACCCGGGTTCAATGACTGGGTGGGAAGAAGGGAGTGTATTGTGCCTCCCATCTCCTCCCCTTCATCCTCAGTATCATCAAAATATTTTTATGATCACCTAAGATAAAAAAAATAAAAAGTAAAATATTGGATTTCCAATAACTCGTACATTCTTACAGCTCAGGAAGAGAACATCTGAATAATTTCCACTGAAAGAGAAGACAGAACAGCATAAATTTTATCTATAGTTTGTGTACGTGTGAAACACCAGGTGATTGAATTATTATTGTAGTACTACATAGACTGTATATCCAGAATCTGGTCGTGTTAAAATGTATGTTCACGGATTGAAAAATGAAAGTTGCAGGAGGTTGCAGGTCTCTCTCTCTCTCTCTCTCTCTCTCATTTCATCTCCCATGCAGTATCACCAAATCTCCCTCATCTCCTCCCCAGCATCACCTCATCTCCCTCATCATCTCCCCAGCATCACCTCATCTCCCTCATCTCCTCCCCAGCATCACCACATTTCTCTCATCTCCTCCCAACACCACCACACCTCTCTCATCTCATTTCAACATCACCACAGCTCCCTCATCTCAACCCCAGCATCACCACAACTCCCTCATCTACCCCCCCCCCTCTCTCTGGCCAGCCTCCCACACTATACTGTACCCAGACACTGAATGCAGGTGTGTGTGTGTGTGTGTGTGTGTGTGTGTGTGTGTGTGTATGAGCGACGTGCACGCCCCTCCTCCCACCAGGTATTTAATTGCCCGCCCGTGTATTATTTTTATGGTCTCCTGCATTGGTATTGTCCGCTGGGCCTCGGATACCTGGTTAATGTGGTGTGCCTGCAATGAAGACCAAACCACACCAGACATTCAGAGGAGACGAGACATCATTCAGACGAGACAAGAAGAGACGCTGAGACGAGACGAGTGATTGAGACGAGACGAGTGATTGAGACGAGACGAGGAATTCAAACTAGAAGAGTGATTGAGACGAGACGAGTGATTGAGAAGAGGCAAGAAGAGACATTGAGACGAGACAAGGAATTCAAAAGTAGACGAGTGATTGAGACGAGACGAGGCATTCAGGCGAGATGAGACATTGAGACGAGGTGTAATGTTGCCTGTTTGTCCAGCTTGTCTGTGCTGCTCCCTTTCCCTCCCCTCCACCATATAATTTTTCCAGATGGAGGAAAGTGAGAACAAAAACCAAGAAGCCTGCTCAATTTTCTCACATATAAAGTAAAATGAGTGAGGGATGACCAAAACCATGTCCAATTCCGTTAACACACACACGCTCACACAGACACATAACCACTAAGACACATACATACCCACAAACTCTCTCTCTCTCTCTCTCTCTCTCTCTCTCTCTCTCTCTCTCTCTCTCTCTCTCTCTCTCTCTTACACTACCATTAATCTGAGCAATGTACATACTAGCGGTACTATTGATGACCTGAGAGATATCAATTACAGTTACAACAACAATCATCCATAGAGAAATTGATCTATTGTCCATAATTGAATTTATGAATACGGGTCATACGTCACCGATAATAATTATTGTACGTCAAAGATAATATTTCTTTCTGCGTTTGTAATGGTTGTGTGATGCAATTAAAGTCACTGTAATTTGTTTTATGTTGCTTCTTGTATGTGAGATTTTATGTTGTTGGTGATTACAGTCATTTTTTTATGTGCCTTAATAATTAATATGCTATTGTTATAGTATTTTGTAATTTTTATTTTGAGCCGCATGTCTGGATATTTTAGTTTGTACTAACTGTAAATTATAGTAATGTATTAATTCTTGTACTTATTAAGGCGTTTCTAGCAAAGATATCGTAAATGAGTACCGACCTATATGAAACGCAGGGCCTGAGATAACAAAAGCAGCCATTATCTAAAATTTCATCAATCATCATAAACATATTATATACCTCTACAAATGGCAATGTTTACATCGTCACAACTTCAAGAGATTTATGACAATGACGCCAATTACGTTTATTATTCGATTCAAGAACTTTCACCCAAGATTAACTAAGTAGGTAGTTAGAAAGAGTTGCATTTCACTGTTAATTTCTCTCCTGGTTTATATGTCTTATATGTGCGTACTACATACAGTCTCTCTTCTGTGACTCGTAATGTTTCTATTCAGCCTTATTCGTGTAGCATAACACACAAGCTATTCTCAGCATTCTATAACAATCATAGTTACGTAATATGAGTAGATTGTTTGTGTAATGTTAAGGAGATCGTAGCCAAACGCTTACACTATAATGTCGCACGTAATTCTTGGAGCAATGAATTCAGTGAGTACAGCTAATTTGTTTTGAGATGACGTTGTCTAGTATTCCAGGTTCCCTTTTTTAGAATTATATACAAATCAATTAAATTCGTAACAAATTCAAACAATGCAGTTATATTCATGTGTCCCAGTAAAATTACATAGTGTTAATGAAGCTTTTTATGGTATCAGTTATGTGTATATGAGTAAAATGTAATTATAATAATATTACTGTAAATCTTATGATTTTAGTCTTTCTGCAGATAAAAATTTTGCACATTCACGTGGTTACAGATAGAAACACGAACAACCCTCGATAGGCTTGGGTGCTCATAGGAGTGGAATCATTGTTAATTGCAAAGAAATTATTGTGTCATCATGTAGAACCGAAAACATTCATTATAATACTAATATAACCATGATATTTTATAATGACTACAGCACAACCACTTCATTAATAAAAACTTAATTACTATTCACATGTGAAGAATTGCACATCCTGACTGCTTTAATTTTGCCTCTCTCTCTCTCTCTCTCTCTCTCTCTCTCTCTCTCTCTCTCTCTCTCTCTCTCTCTCTCTCTATACGGACGGTCGAGAGAAAACGAACTCGTTTTAATATTTCCCAGCCCGCAAAATTCATAATAAAAACCTCATTAGCATATTAATAATAGTGAGGGTGGGGGTGAGGGTGGCTGTGATGTTCAGGGCCCACATTTCCCAAGGGGGTTCTGCTAAGTTTATTTTTTTATATTCCATCTAGGATGGTGTTTTTATTATCATATTTGTTCACCTTAATAACTTGATATAATTGGACTCCGACTGATGTAATTTGATTGCATCGAATACATCTGACTAAGTTTAATATGTGAAACTGAAGAGGTCTGCCTACTACAAGAACTAATTTTGTGCTTTTTAGGTGAAAGTATTTTTATTTTGCTTAAATATCAACCCACTCTTACGCATTTATAACCTTACCATTTCGGGTGAAAGTTTTAAGATAATGAATGTTGTGTTTTATCCTCCTGCAATAAAACATACACAAACACACGCCCGGGGGAGTTACAGTAATTCTATAATACATTTGTTACAGGTTACCTTCCAGCTGATGCATAAGTCTAATTTATTATAATGAATAGTTTCTAGTGCATGTGAATTATAAATAACAAGCTGGTTGTGTAAATGTTTAGCGTAATGTTATTTGTTTCATTGCAACTACTTGCCCAGCTAAGCAGTCTTGCTATTCAAAGCACTACAAGGTACTTTATTGAATGATAATGTAGTATATATTGCAGAGAGCCATATACAGCCAAGTTGTTGCATAGGCGTGGGATGGATGGACTCGGTCAGAGAGAGTTTAATTGCCAAGGTAAATGGAACGTACTGGGTGGGACCTCATCACACCACACCACACCACACCACACCACACCACATCACACCACACCACACCACATCACACCACACCACATCACACCACACCACACCACATCACACCACATCACACCACACCACACCACACCACACCACACCACACCACACCACACCACACCACACCACACCACACCACACCACATCACACCACATCACACCACACCACACTACACCACATCACATCACACCACACCACACCACACCACACCACACCACACCACACCACACCACATCACACCACACCACACCACACCACACCACACCACACCACACCACACCACATCACACCACACCACACCACACCACACCACAAGAGTTATCTGAGTGAACAGTGTTTCCAATAGGTTTTCCTTATCTGAGACCACATCACAGCACACCACATCAGGTCACAGCAAAAAAACCTGAGAGCTAAGTTTTTATTTCATTATCGCTTATCCTAGCACCGTAGCAGTCCTTCATTTTGTATTCTTTCTTCTCTTCTCTCTCCTTTTCTACAAAGTACCAACTCCCTTCCAGTTTCTCCTCCTCTTCTTCCACTCTCCTCATTCCCTCTCTCCCTTTCCCATTTCCTCCCATACCTTCCCAATTCCCAACATCTCACCGCCCCTGCCTCCCTCTATCTACAGCTTGTATAGAGAGACCCATTATTATTCTCGTATATATAGATAACGGAACGCGTCCTATAAGGGATCGAATCCAATTGACGAACGTATATGCGCCTCTGATTTACCGTGTTCCAGGGCAACCATTCGGACTTGACACTATGGTATAAATTTAGTTACACAGACGCACGGAGACCGGTTGCCAAGCCGTGAATCGACCATATTCACCGAGCTTGGAAGGGCGAATTTGTAGACAATCACCTCCCATGGTTTGCGCCTTTACTCGTATACATTCTGCGGGGTCACATTAAGCTAAACAAAGAAGGATGTTTGATTGTATTCTGCATCCCAACATGATACTTGTACCGTCACATCATAGGGGTTATTTCTGGGGATCATTCTGTCGCCTTACGCCCTCATTCCAGTGGTACTTTTTTACTGTTTCTGTTCAAATCTTATGCTGTGTGTGGCGAGCCATTTTAGTCCCAAGAGTGTATAATGAATCTGGGGCCGACCAATGCATCCCGGCTTCCCTCACCCTCCGTATATCACCAGGATAATGTCGCTTCTCCCTCCCCACCACCCTACCATTCACTCCTAGCTCCCTCCCTTCCTCCCCGACCACCCACCCCTCCCTACCTTCGCTACCACCATCACTACTGACTGACACCATCCTATCACTGCCACCACCACTATCACATCACTGCCAGCACCACTATCCCATCACTACCACCATTACTATCACATCACTGCCAGCACCACTATCACATCACTGCCAGCACCACTATCCCATCACTGCCACCACCACTATCCCATCACTGCCACCACCACTATTTCATCACTGCCACCACCACTATCCCATCACTACCACCACCACCATTATCCCATCACTACCACCATCACTAAACTGACATCATCATTCTGCTACCACTACCACCACCACCACCACCACCAACGAACCTTCCAACACCAACCCAGCATCACTTCTATCTACCCCTGCTTTCACCACACCGCTATTTCTGCTATATTACTTCTACAAACATCCACCACAACATCCACCATACCATTCGTTCTATCACCTCATCCACCATCCCAATCGGTCAATTTTGTCCCTCCCACTCCTACCACCAACAGTTGTCATCACTATCACCACCACACCATTACAATTATGAGTATATTCATCACATTCAGTATTACTACTTATTGCTTCTAATAGTTATATCCACCACCACCACCATCACCAATACTGTCTCACTTTCCACCACCAACGCCTGTCATCACCAACTCCACATTGACCACAAAGAGCCACCGTTACAAGTGACAGAAAGAACACAAATACATCCCACCACCACCACCACCACAACCCACCTATCTCAATCATCAAGTAATTCTAACACAAGGAGAATCGCATACAACCCCTAGTACTGTAGATGCGACAGCCAATACACGATTTGATGGGCTACTGGTTCCTCCAAACTATTCCAGGAAACAGATTATCTCGGCAAACGAGTAGGAGATTAGTTTTGTAGCATAGTTTGGAGGAATCAGTAGCCTACCAATAGACCCATGAGAGACGACCCCCATAAGTACACAAATAACACAACGCCAGAAGCACTCACACGAGGCAGTTCACCCTTGGAGCACACTATCGCGCCATATGAATTATTCCTTTGTAATCCTGTTGTCCTTTACTTTGTATTCATTCTCTGTAATCCTTTGTAGTCAACAATGGTAGTGCAACGTGTACAAGGAGGGGGGGGGGATGGTATTCTGGCTGTGTCTAGTACCATGAGGGTGTAATGTACAATATTGTATATTTTGATATGAAGGATTGTATTACAAATGTATTGTGTGGCTATGGAACGAGTACAGCAGCTGTACTTTGTGCCGAGGGAGTGTATTGTGACTGTACTGTGTAAAGAAAGAACGTATATTTCTATTATATTGGCGAAATATTGTGTTGGTGTAGCGTTTCTGTGTATCTTGCGTTTTATCACCTCATTCTTAATTTCTTCCTTTTTCAACAATTCATTTTGCCCTTCCTCCAATCCCTTCCCTCCCTTTCTCTTTCCCCTTTTACGACCTTTTTATTTTTATTTTTATTTTTATTTTTTTCTCTTCCTTCGCAATGGCAATATCACAAATAAGGCAGGACAAATCTACTGTAGTGTATTGATGATTATAGTGTTGTTGTTTTTCTTAATCCAGGCGAAAATGCACTGATTCCCTTCTAAGTAATATGACATCAAAAAAATACATATTTCGCCTACATACCAGTCTTTAAAGTCACAGATAAGTTCCTAGTTGTGTACTTTTGGCTGCAATTTCTCTCTCAGTTTTAAGAAATGAATTATAGTGTCTGTAGCTGCACCGACTTATCATTATCGTCTAGAGTTTGTCAGAATAAAATAAAAATACATTAACTGTTATAATGTTTAATGAAATCGGTCGACTGACTTAGTGACGACTACACCAAAAGCCAGGCAGATGTTATAAGGAGAGTAACGTAAAGAGGCAAGTGGGTATGAGGGTTAACTCTTACCAGCATGTGTGTTTGTAGAGAGAGAGAGAGAGAGAGAGAGAGAGAGAGAGAGAGAGAGAGAGAGAGAGAGAGAGAGAGAGAACGCATTATTCGAGGAGGCACCCTGGGCGAGACTTGCTATGAGCAGTGGCAGGAATGCCTCAACGTCATCGTCAAATTGCAAGATTAATTACCCGTTGCAGAGACAAGAGCTTGGGGCACCGGTCGTTTCTTTTTTGTTTATGTGCTTGCTTGGATGTGTTCGTGTGTGTGTGTGTGTATGTATGTGTGTGTGTGTGTGTGTGTGTGTGTGTGTGTGTGTGTGTGTGTGTGTGTGTGTTCTTGCTTGTATTGTACATAGGTTTGTAGGTGTGATCGTTATATATTTCTGTTTGAGAGTATTTTTTATCCGAGCTTGTGTGTGTATTTATGGATGAAATGTTAAAAGAGATTTTATATTTTAATGTCAGTGAGTATATCATTCTGTCCATGTATGTATGTATGTCCTTGCTATGTATATGTGAGCGAGAGTATTCGAATGTATTATGTACATACGTGAAGCTGTTTTGTAATAACTTGTAATTATTTCAGATTAGTGTTCATGCAGTTGTTTTGATACGTCATGTTACAATTAAATATATATTATGTAATACACAGATCATTTTTTAAACTTTTGCACCATGCATTCAACACCAAAGGTATTCGAAACCCTCATAGCCCATACAACATGCCATGTGACGTAAGTTTAGGAGGAAAAGTGTCACGTAATGGTCGTGTGGGTGAGTTACCTTCATGGACCTCAAAACTAAAGTAGTGAATGAAAGGATTGGTGTGTGAGTGAGTGAGTGGGTAGGGGTCTGAGTGAGTGAGTGAGTGAGTGGATAGGTGTGTAAGTGAGTGAGTGGGTAGGGGTCTGAGTGAGTGAGTGAGTGGATAGGTGTGTGAGTGAGTGAGTGGGTAGAGGTATGAGTGAGTGAGTGAGTAGATAGGTGTGTGAGTAAGTGTGAGTGAGTGGGTAGGGGTCTGAGTGAATGAGTGAATGGATAGGTGTGTGAGTGAGTGAGTGAGTGGATCGGTGTGTGAGTGAGTGAGTAAGTGTCAGTGAGTGAGTGAGTGGGTAGGGGTCTGAGTGAGTGAATGAGTGGATTGGTGTGTGAGTGAAAGAGTGGGAAGGTGAGTGAATGCGTAGGCAGGTGTCAATGAATGAATGAATGAGATAAAGGGTGGATGAATGACCGTTCAGAAAATAGAAACCAGATTGTGAACCCTGCTAACGTTAAGAATTATTAAAGGTGAAAGAGTTATCGAAAAAGAGAATCGTAGTGAGAGGAAGCGTCAGTCGACAATAATTATAAACATATACATACTTTGGGTACAAGGTGTGTGTGTGTGTGTGTGTGTGTGTGTGTGTGTGTGTGTGTGTGTGTGTGTGTGTGTGTGTACTCCGGCGATTAACATTATATCATTACGAGTATCATAACCATTAAGATTGCCTGAAGTTAATGAGGGATCTTAGCAAGCTCGTTAAAATAAACGACTGGACATACTCAATTATATCCTCCCCAACTCAGACCAGGTGGTTGGGGAGAAACGGATGGATGGTTGTATGGATAGATGGATGAATGAATAGGTATAAGAGTGATTGGTTGGATAGTTTGTTGAGTTGGATTAGGTGGCTGATTGGATGGATGGATGGATGGATGGTACGGGTTGGATGGATGAGTTGAGTAGATTGGGATTGGTTCAGTTATATATTCGATTTTTCAGCTGGTGTTTTGGTTACTGTAAACATTAGTGAATATTATCCATCAAACTCACAAAATAGGTGTTATGACGAAACCATATTATAACTAGAAGGAAGGAAAAAAAAAAAATTATATATACGAGTGTGATTCCCCTCTTTACAATATACAATCTAACAATATCCATCCTTGATCTCCCGGTATTCCCTGTTCACCCTAACAAGTCCCGCTCGTATCTCATCATAATTCGCAACAGCTGTGATGGTTACGTGGTGCCTCCTCTTCGTGAACTACCTCGTAAACACTGGTGGGGGGAATCGGTCCAGCCCATCTGTAGGTTCAGCCAGGCATGCACTCATTACGACCCTCAGATATCAGAAAGTAATTATGAATAGTAATAAGGTCGACGTGTTTCAGTCTGAGGGGGGTCGGGGTTATGGGTTCCTTTGAAGTGTGGGTTAAGAAGGAGCAGGAGGAGGAGGAGGAGAAGGGTTGAGGGAATGCGACTTTTTGAAGGTATATTTTTTTCTTCCTCTTCTTTTTGTTCCCTCCTCCTCCGCTTCCTAATTGTCCTTCCTTCTATTCTGGTTCCTTCCTCTTCTTTCCTCCTGTTGTGGTTCTTTCTTCCTCCACTTTTTCGTTTTTCGTACATCAGTTTTTCATCTTCGTCCTCCACCTTACTTCCCCTCTTCACTTCCCTTCCCCTCCTCACTTCCCTTCCCTTCCCCTCCCCTCCCCTCCCTCCTCTCCCTCCCCTCCCCTCCCCTCCCTCCTCTCCCTCCCCTCCCCTCCCTTCCTCGCTATCCTAACCATATTGTTTCTCAGCTTTATGGGTGATACAGTCTTCCTCAATATGCAAGATGCTGGGACTGCGCTGTTGCTTATAGGACTCGAACCTTGCACCAGGGTAATGGGTTGGTGATGAGGTCCCACGCCTCTATATTCCCACGCCTCCTCTCTCTGTCTTCTCCCCGCGCCCTCCAGCCACATCTCGCCATTAAGAAAAAAATAATTAATTGTCTGTAGTATAATATCGTATTAAATGTGGAGCTTAATTTTCCATACTGATAGGAATGGTGATAAGTTTTTGCTCTCCTTGGTAGGATACTTGACCTGCTTCCACCTGCTACCCTCCCTCGATACGACCATCATGTATACAAGTCACAGTACTAAAATATATATACCAATGATTACTCGTGTGTATCGGGAATGGGTAAGGGTAATTAATGAAGTTAACGGACAACTGAACTTGAGAGAGATGTCTACTATAATTGAGTATATCCTGCCAATTACTTTTACATTTTCAAAGCCATATATATAACATAGTCATGATGTAAGATTTTCGTGTCCCTCTTGGCTGAGAAAAAGCCTACTGTGTATTAGATTTTTACGACACTTAAAAGATATAAGTACTATAATATTGAGTTGGTGCTCTTAAATCAGTACTTCTATTACATCAATAACATGATAATTAAAATGTTTATAATCCAAACCGTTCGTGGAGTATGGAGGACTCAGTAGCCAACAACTTGCCGACAATAGCTTACCCCACTTAAAGGTAACTCACGTAGACCAGTGCAGGATGCTGGCTGGTAGGATGGAGGGTGGGTCGGGTCAGGTCGGCTCGGCTCCTTGGGTCGGTCGGGGAAGTCAGTCTAGGAGATTCTGGGTTTGGAGATCAAAGGCCTTAAAGTCTGAGGACTGAAGATTTCACGCTCGACGTATACCAGTGGTCTCAGGGCCAGAGATCTAAGGGCCCCGGGGGTCGCGCGTAGATGTCAAGCCGGTAGAGCCCTGTTATTGGGAAGAGAAAATTGCATATCTCAGCCCCCAATACTCTGAAGGGGAGAGCCGAGCCTCAGATTTTAGACAGAGACGTGCCCGCAGTCATTCCTATTTCCTTCCTTCCTTCCTTTCCTTTCCTCCTCAGCAGCCGTAGAAGCCTCCCTGCTGATCTACGTAGACCCAGATTTTAGGCTTCAAGTTCTGTCAGTCACAAGTTTAAGAATAATGCTCACAAAAAAAATATATCACTATGAACAGTAACCGCCACGTTTTGATAATTGTGTCAACTACCTGTTTGTATAC
>JAWQEG010006391.1:40000-75000 GCA_033782935.1 Petrolisthes cinctipes
TGACTTGAGAAGGGATGTAAGTAAAGTTGTGTGTTTGTATGGAAGAGTGAGAGGGAGGGAGATGTGGTATGTGAAGAGTCAGTTAAAGGGAGGATAATTGAGGGTGTTAAAGGAGAAGGGAGTGAGTGAAGGAGGGAGGGAAGGATGATGGATGCCAAGGTGTGTTGTACGAGAAAGGAGTTAAGGAGACTGCATGGAGCGGGTGGCAAAGGAGCGTGAGAAGGAGAATGGTATTGGTTATGGCTAATTGTTGGGCTGAGGAGAACATTTCATAGATGGAAGATAGAAGTGGTGATGGTAAGGGAAGATGAATGCGAACAAGGGATATAATTAAGGATATCCTTTGTTTTGGGACGGAATGGACTCAGTGCTATTGATTCCTCCATACTATGCATACAACCGGCTACCTCAGAAAAGTATACGAGAAGTCAGTCTGTTTTGTTGTAGATCTGCGGAGACTCCAATTGGCCCACATCAAACGACTCCATACGTTGATTATTGCAGTCTGGTGACATACGCATAGAGAAATGGTGGTGCTTTCCGAAGGGGATGGCGGAATGCTGAATATAATATAATGCTGTATATAATGTTGTATATAATATAATATTGTATATAATATCAGTACAACCTTGGGTGTGATGTGGTTAGAGGGATGGTGGTAGTGGACGAGGAGCGTGACATAAGATGATAGTGGTGAAGGAAGATAATGATTGGGGAGGAAAGTGGTGATGTTAGCGGTGAGGGGAGTGAGAAAAGAGGAAGGACTGAAAATATTACATTAGGTTAGACAGATACGTGAAGCGATACAAGTGATTTGGACAGATGGTGAAATAGAGGGAGTAAATGGTTATGGATGATGGAATTTGGGTAGTTGGATGGCAAGAAAATATACCTGTATGTCATAAGAATTGACAATGAAAAAAATCCTAAATGATGTGATAGAAAATGAGATGATAATTATACCATGAGATAAAAAACAAAGACAAGAATGAGGAAAAGAACGGAAAGAATACGATTAAAAGGAGAATAATCAAAAGATGAAAAGAAAAGACCAGTAGCAAAGACTGTTACTGAGAAGGAAAAAATAAGATATTAATGATATAAGATAAACTGTAGCAGAGAGAGAGAGAGAGAGAGAGAGAGAGAGAGAGAGAGAGAGAGAGCAAGAGAGAGTGGTGGAGGAGAAGGCACGGTACCGTCGGAGTAATTGCTATCATCGTGCGGGGTTTATGATCAGCTGGGCAGGCACGACCGTCCCATTCATCACCTCCCAGTCTCCGTCCAGCCTTCATTAACAAACTTTGGCCCTTTTGTGGGTCACTTGCTCCACTCTCCGTATGTACTAGTTCACTCAGCCTTCCCTCTCATCTGTCCAGTTCACACAGCAATATAATCTTTACTCCTTGTATAATCAGCTTTCTTTTTCTTGACACCATTTCCTTCCCTTCGGCTCAGTTCTCAATGAAATGTTCACTACGTATATAATTAGCTTTATTTCTCTTGACACTATTTCTTTATATGTACTAATCCCGTGACTATCTATTTTACCGTCTCTGTTTTTCACCCATTGCAAGTAGATTGAACTTATCCACCTACCCACCCACCCTTTCCGTCCATCCCCAACCCTTTCCGTCCATCCCCAACCCTTTCCTTCCATCCCCAACCCTTTCCGTCCATCCCCAACCCTTTCCGTCCATCCCCAACCCTTTCCGTCCATCCTCAACCCTTTCCGTCCATCCCCAACCCTTTTCCCCTATCCTTCACCCTTATCACAGCCTGTCCCCCTCACATCCACCACCTCAATCCCCTTGTCCTTAGCCTCCTGCCCTTACCTTCTCCTGTCCCCCCATCTTCACCTCACCCCTAGACCACGACCCCATGGTTTGCAGGATTTATGGCAAAATTTCCTCTAGATAAAAAGGAGTAATAAAATGGTAATAAGTTATTGGTTGCTGTTAATGGTGTGGCTTTCCCGTGAGTGCCGGGACCACGTGCGAGTTTCAGAAAAGTACACCTTAATTGAGTACTATAAAGTGGAGTTTGGGGCAGAAGATAAACCTTGATATAGTAGTGTATATTAAGGTTTGATAGAGTACAGTATAGTAAAGTTTATGATCTAAAGTTGGAAGGAGAGGATAATCACATACAACGTGGCGAGGTTAGGCACAAGTATAAGAATGTGCTCGTAATTTACAAGTATTTAAAGGAATAGGAATTGCAATTTTAACATAATGAAGAGAGGGAACGATTAATATATCACCTGTTTATAAGGTTGTATATTTAACATGCAGATTTTTTCATATTCCTATGAAAAAAAGTCGCATTTGTACTGCATATAATTTGAGCACATTATCAATATGGATTATGGAATGCCTCGCAGATCTAACAATCTATGCCTAAGGTGTTTCATTTGTAAATACTAAATTACCTAATACCTCATGTAAATATAAAAAAATTCCCAACTGGTTACACTTCATAAAATTATTGATTAACTGGGGTAATATGGAAGAGTCTAAACGTAACCATGTGCAAGAAATGTATTGTATAATGTAGTGTAACAACCAGTATCTGCCGGCGAATATTTCAGTATATTGTATGTGCCACGTCAACTCAACTTCCCCACCCCAAACCCCATCCCAGTGGCAGGTATAATCACTCCACTTTTATCTCCAGCATCTAGAACAAAAGGCATTATCCCCTTCCTCCCACTCGCTAGCTGCTTTCATTCTTCCCTTCATTCATGTGTTCTTTCCTCTCCCCTACTTCTCCCCTCTCTCCCTGTCACCCCTCCTCTCCCTCTCCCCCCCTCTCCCTCTCCCCCCCTCTCCCTGTCACCCCTCCTCTCCCTCTCCCCTCCTCTCCCTGTCACCCCTCCTCTCCCTGTCACCCCTCCTCTCCCTCTCCCCTCTTCTCCCTCTTCCCTCCTCTCCCTCTCCCCTCCTCTCCCCTACCTGACTGCCTCCTCCATTGTTGTACCTCACCTGTGTGTTTTGCAGGTGATCAACAGTGGCACAGGTGTTGCAGGTACACTCTTCTTACACCTGTGTTAGTTGGGAGTCCGGGTCTCACACACACACACACACACACACACACACACACACACACACACACACACACACACACACACACACACACACACACACACACACACACACACACACACACACACAGTGCTCCAGGAACGGGCCATACGGAAGAAAGAAGAAAAAAATTAATTATTATATCTTTTGGTTTCTTTGTCTTTTTGTATGTCGAGTCATTGATTTAATTATAGCTATCGTCATCTCACCAGTAATTTTTATAGTGTAGGGCCACGAAGTGACTGATGAAAAGGATATAATGGCAGAGGAAGAGTGTAGAAAAATATATTCAGTAGGATGCACGACCGATTTAAACAAAAGAAATATTGAAACTATGAAATGAACAGGATAATGATAAAGGAAAGATGGTGCAAATAATGTTTTCGTGATAATAATAAACGGGAGATGATAAAGTAATACCGTTGATGAGACAAGCACAATAATGAGGCACATCAGGTAATTATATAGACACGATAATGGCCTGAGAGAAAATAAGTATTAATACCCAGAGGGATGTGATAATGATGAACGGTGAGAATAGAAACAGCTCTGAGTAACATTGAATCGGTTGATGCAATTAAACAAATGATAATAGTTTAAGGGGATGGTAAGTATACTTTCGATAGAATGGAGCGCCATGATTCCTCCAAAATATGCCAGGTAACAGACCCAGATGAAGATAAATAATGGTATCCTGTTGCCTGGAATAGTTTGGAGAAATCATTTGCTCCAGATTTACTACCCAAAACAATGTGCTATATACTCCCTTAAAGATTAACTCTGTATGAAGTATCCGGTAACATTTTTTTTTCTCTCCTAGTTTTCTCAGTCTTGCTTGGAGAGAGGTGGGCCTTTAGTGACTTGGTCCCGTTACAGTTTCATCAGGTTCAGTATGGTGTTTGGTCAATATGTCGATTTGTAAGGTGTCTATTTTTATACAGTCATAGAAATTTTACAACTATAGACACATCATACTTACATGTACAACTATAGACACAGCATACTTACATGTACAACTATAGACACAGCATACTTACATGTACAACTATAGACACAGCATACTTACATGTACAACTATAGACACATCGTACTTACATGTACAACTATAGACACAGCATACTTACATGTACAACTATAGACACAGCATACTTACATGTACAACTATAGACACATCATACTGTACTTACATGTACAGCCACAATCAAATAACCACCAACACTTTCCTTCCATCGTACAAATAAATCAGTATCATATCAAAATATAATCATACAACACCTTACGTCAACTCAACCCCCTCAAATATTATTATGAGGTGCTGCAAAATCATACACGTGTTGTTCTTTATTACCAAGATATTTGCTACGATGGATGAAAAGTGTCGGTGGATATTTGATTGTGGCTGTACAACCAGGTAAGCTTCTGGTGATACTTCCGGGGATATATTACACCGAGGAAGGTGATCGTCCAACTGAGGTGAGTGCCCATCAAGTGATACATACGCCTGTGATGCCTTTTTCGTGATCAGTGCCGGCTCCCTCACCTTACGTCTTGGTTTGTTTTGTAAATATAATTCAAACACTTGACATAAACACCATACCACACTATGTACATATATACTAACGTCGCACAATATGTATTTAGGTCGCCACCCTCCACATTATGTATGGAAATGTGCCGACCTGAGGTGAGGTGAGGTGGGGTGTACAGTAGGGTGGTGTTGGCCTGAGTCATAGGAGAGACAAACAAACAGGTGTTGGGATGCATGTGGTAAAGGTAGAAATGGGGTGATGCAGTAGTCGTCTTTCATATATAACTTAACAATGATATTCATTTTTTTTTGTCCTATTCTTATATATCTTTTATTATATTATATATTTGCGGCATTGCCTCCTTTCGTAAAAATCTGAATGATAGTTATCAATTTTTAAATCACCTTGGCATAATTTGCTCTTAAAAAATTATGGTACTGTTAACAAATCACTGGTAACAAATTTACAAACATAGAAGTCTCGACCCTACTGAAAAAGCAAGTTTTAAAACTCCTTCAAAACTACTGAATATCACTTAACAAAAGGAAATGCATGCCAATATGATAACAACAAATTAAAGGAATTATATTATTATAATAAGAGAATGCGAAGGAGCCACTGCCAAAAGAGAACAGGCAGGGATACAGAACACACACACACACACACACACACACATTTGAAATGACAACTATGATGACTCGCCATAACAAAATATAGGAGACTACCAATTGATTCCCGGCACTGCCATCGACTTGTTCCCCCATCAATGACTTTTGTACAGAAAATCAATGTGTCTACCAAGGTGGTGTTTCTATTTATTTCTTGTAGAGGCTCGTCCACGGGAAAAACTCCCTTCACACTTATGCCTCCCTTAACCTTGCTTCTCTTTTTTATGAATCTTTACTTCTTGATGTTTCTTCCTCATTACTTTCTTATCCTTCTTCCTCTTCCTTCTTCCTCCTACTTAATTAGCCTTTCTCTCCATTCCTTCTCATTTTTTCCCATTTTCATTTCTTTCCCTCACTCTTTACCTTTCTCTCTCCCGTCGTTCCCTCTCTCTTATCAGTCTTCTCCTTTCCCTTCATTAGCTCGTCCGTTCGTTCGATTCCCCCTTCCTTCTTATTTCCTCCCACCATCCCTATTTTCTTCATTCCTTCCATACTTCTTTTCTCCCTCCCTCTCTCCTTCTTTCCTTCATTTCTTAACGTTCATAGATCATAATTCCTTTCTTTTCTAGGTACTGGCGTTACACCTGTAGAAGTGCTGGCTCAGTTTATCGAGCTGGAGTCTGGTCTTGTTAAAATTTCAGCTTCGGGTATAAAGTGAGAGCCGAGTAGCATAAGCCTTCAATTCGCACACGTTCCAGGATTCATGATGCTGATAATTAATATACTGTAGTTTTGACGGGTATGGAGGTGATGTATATTACTTATTTGTCCCTTCCATACGTACACATTATTCCTTGACACGGGTGATGGTGTAAGATAACGTCTATCTTTTTATACTTAACTGTATAGTGCAGTTATATTTTTTGGTTCATTTCTGATATACCTTTACGTATCACATATATTATATAGGAATAAAGGCGTCTATCGAAGTACATCCATTGGAAAGTAAATATGAAATTACTATCAAAGGGAATCACTGTCCTTTACTACACACAACAATCCATGAAGAGTACACATGTGTCTATGTACACGTGTGTATAACCTTTTCATTGTGTCAATCAATGTTCTTTTTAGTCGGTTTTTTCTAGTTTCCATTGAAGTTCTGTAAATGCAGCTTGTTCCCATTCGGTAGTAAATATACGTTTGCTTATCTTGCTTATAAAATATAATCCATTTTCGTCACTGTTATCCCCACACGTGTACAAATGCATACAACACCTGTACTCCTGTGTCGAGCTCTTTGTCTTCCTCCACCCCTGTGTCTGACCTAGCCTCCTTTGCTACGTGGTTACATTACAAAGAAGGGGATTATTCAGGCACATAGTACAAGTGTGTAGCTGTAATGCGATACGCGAAAACCTCAGATGTCAGTTTCCCATTGTGCTATCCAGCAGTCAACGCAAATTCTATCTGTGATATCTTCGTCAACCCTACTCTTGGTGTAATTGTACTGTCCCTCTCATGTCTACCCCCTTCCCCCCCTCTGTCTCTCTCTCTCGACATTATAACCCCAAATACAACAACAATAGAGGGGTGTGCTTTGTGAGGGAGGCAGCATTTATTACTAGAATCACAAGTGTGTCCTGATTACATATGATGAGTTAGGGAGGGAGGGGAGGGGGCATCAACGCACCTGCGACACATCGCTTGCATGAACTTTGTCAACGGCACGTGTATGTGTGTGTGTGTGTGTGTGTGTGTGTGTGTGTGTGTGTGTGTATTGTAATTGAAGTTGCTCAGGAGCTTAAATTCTTGGAGTTGACTTTTGGAAATCGCTTGAAAAACATTTCCTGTACTGCTTCATGGAAACTTGGCGTTGTCAGGAAGGCTTCATATATTTATAATAACAGCGAGGTTAATTTCACTTGCTTTCGAACATCTGTTCTACCACTCCTTGAGTACTGCTCTCCTGTCTGAACTAGTGCAGCAGATATTAATTTAAATCTATTAGATAAAGTTGCAAGAAGTGGTAGTTTTCTATTTCCTAATGACAGAAATTATGATCTTTGAACATCGACGTAAAATTTCATCATTATCGACGTTTTATAAAATGTATTTTATTGAGCGTCACCCGCTTTCTGATATCATACCGGAAAATTATGTACCAGTTAGAAATACGAGACGTGTTGAGAGAATGCATTGTAATTGTGTTAAACAGAAGCGATGCAACACATCACAGTTTCAGAGATCATTCATTCCCAAATCATCTTTACTCTGGAATAATCTTAATAATGAGGTGTTTGATACTAATCCTGACTTAAATGCTTTCAAAAGGAAGTGTAATAAGGCTTTATGATATTTTAATCTATATTAAATAAAAACTTTTTTAGTGTTGCGTGTTTTAAAAGATTTTTTCATGTACTCTTTTTTTATGCGATTTATTTGTGAAATTGAGCATTCTTGTCATAGATGCTTTTATTTCTTTTCACCGAGTTACATCTCTGGTTTTTTCCTTTTTTCTAATGTACTCCGTTGTGCCATGAGAGCTCGGTTACTCAAGTCAGTGACTTTTGTTTGTCATATGGATATTTTGGGTGCATAATTAGTAGTAATGGTAATAGTAGTGTGTGTGTGTGTGTATGTGTATTTGTGTGTGTGTGTTCACGTACTGTAGTGTTTGAATGCACTGTTTCCACGTACCCTGGTATTACTGCTATCAGTAGAGCAATAATTATTCCAGCACTTCCCATACTTTATTCTCAAAATCGTTAACCTCATCTACTTCACTTATTGTCCAAATAATTTCCATCTTCGATATCTCTATTTCACACTATTAATGTTGGCGATTACTTTATCTATTCTTCTTTATTTGCAACATAAACTACTATCATCATTGTTTTTGTAGTTGTGTTGTAAAACAAATATATTTATACAAATTTATGTTCTTACCTTAGTATACCCACAAAATGTTATATTTTCATTACCCCCCAGTGGTAAACCCACATTACCACAGTGTAGATAACATGTGCATCTTTCAAGTTTATGTCCTCTTTATAGTCATCATCATTTTTGTTATGGATATTATATCTGAATGAGATCATGTTAATCGTTCTTTACTAATAATTTAATCAAAACTGAAGTGTCATTCCCTGAACTTAACGGGTAATGACGTCAATAATATCTATTACAATAATGCTAATGTCTGTTGTGCATGAGAAAGTAAGTCTTGTAAAATGAGACTGAATATTATTAGTTAGTGCTTTGGGTTAGTGAATTACTGAGGTTTGACGAGGTCCCGGGTTCATTTTCGGGATAATAAGAACAACAAACCTATTAAATCAACCATGTAGCTTATGATAATGGTACTGAGTGTTGAGAAGTATCAGATTAGTATTATTCCTATAGTGATCAAGTGCTTTCCTGCAGTAAACATTTTGCAAGTCGTGTCACGATCCTGTGTTCTGGTGTTGATCTGTACGTTTGTCCAGCATAAGCCTATACAATTGATAAACAAAAAAACATACAAAGCGTCAGTAAACAAGAAGCAAACAAATATTTATTTTCATGTGTATTGTTTTGTTTCTTATTGTTTTTTTTAGAATACTGATAGCACGGAGCAAATTATAAGATTGACATCCCTTTTATATTACATTTAATGTTTCAAAAGGCAGAAACACAACCATACTGACAGAATGGTGACAGTATTATCCTACTTCACAGTTGCATCACCACTAAACCGAACTGTTAACAATGCAGGGATGGAGGAGGAAGAGCCAGATTAATCATCGCCATTGAGAGCAGGTATAGCCAGGTGCGTGAGAGTGGATGAATATACTGTATGTTCATGTGACTGTGTGTGTATGCGCCTGTCTGTTTCTGACTGCACCTGTCTGTTTGTGACTGTGCGCCTGTCTATTTGTGACTGTGCACCTGTTTGTGACTGTGCACCTGTCTGTTTGTGACTGCACATGACTATATAATTCGTAATGGTGTTGTAGTATGTAGGGGAAGTTCATTCTGAGCCTATATTACCAAGGGGGTGTGTTTCATTGCATAGTAAAAAGGAAATGTGTAGCATTCAATCTGCGAACCTTTCAGGCCCTTTGGAATGGAAGTAGCCATATCCAGACACGCAAGAACTTGTGAATATATTTAGGTCAGTTTCTCCAACCAGGGATCAAACCCAAACAATCAGGAAATAAAATTGCAGATGTCATGGTTTGATCCATAGTCGAGTAACTGGTCTACAGTAAATAGTAGTCATATTAGTTTAGTTTTTATAAATCTGAAAGAAAATAAATATGATATTTCTTGGCATAGTTTGAAGGAATCAGCAGCCTTCTTATAGGCCACAGTACACTATCCCTTAACACTCAGTAATTAAATTAATTAATGTATCTCTTGTGCTGAATTCCTTGTCAACAGGAGTGAGTGTATATTGTGAGGAGTAAAATAATTGTCAATATCATCAGATTCAAAAGATTAAAAGCATAATTATCAGTTTCTTCATGACGTCACCTCTTTGTTAAATTTCATAAAGTAGTGTGGACTGGGACATGGCAGTGAAACATGTTATATCAAGTTAGTGATGCATTAAACAGACACATTATGCATGCGGGTTGAGCACCAATATTGCTGCACTCGTCCACCAGGCCAGGAAATACAGTCTGCAGCAAAATTCTATTCTAGGTTAGTTGAATAGCGGGAGTCAAGTAACGTAATAGCATTATAGTGAGAGAGTTAACAGTTATTCTTTTCCCATGACGATTTTTTCATTGTGTTTCAGTTATGATCGTTTCTGTTGTTCAGTACACGGTGTTAGTATGTCATGTGAGTAGTACCCAAGACTTCAGGGGATATTACTGGTATAGACTGTACATCCAAACAGACAGATAATGGCGGAGGAGGCCAGATGCGCGCCGCCAAATCACTGATAGTTGTTAAGTCCGTCCTACACCATGACGGCGTAGGAAGCGGCTGCAGCTGTGGTGTTGCCGCCCAAGCCCGCCAATATGGGCGTCTAGCACGGTACGGGCGTAATGCAGATCCGCTTGTGTCCACTGTCACGCCTCAAGCCAAGCACGTGGTGTGGTTTGGGTGAGATCCTTACTGACTGCACACCTGCTCCTGACAACCCTCGCTGCCGTACTTGTGTTCACACGAAAAGTGCAAAGTTTCTTTCTGGGTTAACCTGTGCCAAACCTGTTGGTACTTTCAACATATGAATGGCTCCATTTGACTACATATTGATTCACTCGTCAAATGGTAAAGGGATAATGCAATAAACTGTTGTACTGTGTTCTGAGGTAGTGAAGGTTACATTTCAACAAAGGATGATTACTCATTACGATTTAATCAGTGCCATTAAACGTTGCCAGTCGGGTTGTCTGGACAGCCTACAACGTATTTTCGCTCATTGGTTTGTTAAATATACAAATATAGCGGTAAGCGATATATTACTACCAAAGGACTACGACTATTGGTCCCGCGACAAAGAAGTTATAAGTTAAATATATTCATCCTGGTATTGTTTTTACTATCATTATTCCTGTAATATAACTGCAACTCCTGTTGTTACAGCTGCTGCTTCTGTAAAGGCTTTATCGACTCGCTTCTAATAACGTTACCATGACAATGATACGGCAAAGACAATTACTCCCGTTGTATTTCTTTTTATAATGCCTACTATCACATCTTGTATCGCACTCCTGCTACAAATGTCTGAACAGCACCGAGGCAATGAGGAGGTGCACTCGGCTAAAACTTTTTCCTCCTCCCATCTCACCATCTATACAGTATACCAACCACTCTTATAGCTACCCCCACGCTTCTTATCAGAGCCGAAGAAATTTCCTGCTACAACAAAAGATGATGTTGGGAGAGGAAGGCATGAGGTGGGTGGGGGATATAAGGGTACCAATGATAGGTGATGATAGCATCGGCTTTGTTTTCCAACGTGCACTTGTGGATAATAGTTTCAGTACACAGCTTATGATTTTAATCTCTTTGTCAGGGGATGTACTGTTGTAGAAATTATCTCCTTCCTTTTTTTTACAGAACTTTGTATCAGATAAAAAGAAACTTCGCTTAGAAACTGTAATATTTAGAAATTCATGGCTTCTCTTGCCTCTGTTTCAAGCCCTATATGGCCCCATGTATTATTATTTCAGACGGTATAACTCGGTGAATATATTTACAATTTCCTGGAGTAGTAAATTTAATCATAGTAAATAGGAAACGTAATGTTGACTCCATACAGTATATACATCGTTACCTTCCCACTCTCTCCAAATGTTGTTTCTGTATAACACTGTAATACTAAGAACAAGTTACTGTTGTATTCATTTGTCATTTGATAATTGAGTCTATTCCAAGATTATGGTTTTGTTGCTGAAATTATCCACTGATTCTACTAATTTCTTTCCTTTCTGCATCATTGTCTATAGAAATCTTTTATTAGTTATTCGTCATCCTTGTTTCTATATTTTTACACCCTTTATGATTACAAATATTTTCATTAGAATGTAAATTTCGCCAAGAACTCTATATAGAGAACCTGTATTGAACATGTGACCATAACGACAGTCATCATTGTCATCCGCCTGATTGTGTATAAACACTGAATCAGGCGCAGGAAGTTATGTACTTCCTGCATTTATCGTGACAAAAATGGGTGGCATTGTCAAGCCGGGGCCCAGACGGGTGGCTGCCATAACACGATGCAAGGCACAAATATTATGATTGAAAACAGCCTCGTGTACGGAATATGTAGCCACAATAAACATGTGAGTGATGTAGTTGATTGCCAATATTATTATATATCCATGTAACACCTAGGAATGAGTCGACTGATTTGTTCATGGATAGAGAATTACCAATTCCCATAATGCTAAGAGAAACTGTAAGGAGAATCACAGAAATATAATTATAGTATCCTGAAAGAGTAAATGACAGAAATTACTCTGTATAATAACGAGTGATAGAGACAAGGGTGAAAAAAAACATTAGTAGTAGTAGTAGTAGTAGTAGTAGTGTTTGGGATTGTGGTGAGGTGTGTGGGTCGTTTGTAAAGGCAGGACAAGCAATTAGTCTGTTGGCCCCTCCTTCCCCTCCCCTGCACCGCCCCTCCCCGCCCTACTGCCCTCAGGCCCTTGGTAGCTGCCCTTCTGCCCTCACACTTCTCCCTCTCCCCCTCATGATCTTCGTCCCTTTCTTTGCTTCACCTTTACCTCACTTACCTCTTCTCCTATCTTCACTCCGTACTGTACTTCCTCTCCAGCCTTTTCTCTCCTTTCTCTCTCTCCCCTCCCTCTTTCCCTGCACTCCCCCTTTCCCTCCCACTCTCTCATACTTCCCAAACATCATCTATGCCACTTGTTTGACTGGAAATATAGTGCGATACTGTACACACAACTAGCCAAAGTAACATTGCTTTATTGTTTTGTTTATATCTATGTGGCTGTTTATATAAATTCGTGTAGGTATCATAACAGTGACTTTACCAACCTGAATAACCCTCCTCCTTCACCTGACACATATCATCTAACATAACATGCCTTTTCTAGCGACAGACGACGTAAACGATAGACGACGTAACTCTGCGCTGTAAGAAACGGGCGGAAACGGGTTTGGCATGGCAACTGAAGTGACGCCGGTAATGTAGCATCATTAACGACGCGGCTCATCAACTGGTGTAGGGAAGGTGGTGGTGGGGGTGTTGGTGTTGGAGCTATGGTGGTGATGGTGGTGGGGGTGTTGATGGTGTTGGAACTATAGTGGTGGGGGTGTTGATGGTGTTGGAGCTATAGTGGTGATGGTGGAGGGGGTATAGTGTTGTTGATAAAAGTGGGATAATCTGGTTGTCATGAAAGAGATTGTGGTGGTGGTGGAGCTAATCCGGTGATGGTGGTGGTGGTGGGGTAGCTTGTGATGGTGGAGCTAGCTAGAGGTGATGGTGGAGATAGTCTGGTGATGGTGGAGCTAGTCTGGTGATGTTGGTGGCGATGGATCTAGTGGTGATGGTGGCGGTTGATCTAGTGGTGATGGTGGTGGTGGTGGCGGTGGAGCTAGTGGTGATGGTGATGGTGGTGGCGGTGGAGCTAGTGGTGATGGTGGTGGTGGTGGCGGTGGAGCTAGTGGTGATGGTGGTGGTGGTGGTGGCGGTGGAGCTAGTGGTGATGGTGGTGGTGGTGGTGGATGAGTGTGGCGTGAGTGAACATTATGCAGGAAGCAGACATAATAGTGATCAGGCCGTGCAGGGGCGGAAAGCTGGCTGGGAGGGAGGGAGGGAGGGAGGATGGCAGAGCTGGAGGGAGGGAGGAATGAATGAAAGAGTACTGTAGGGAAGGGGAGAAGAAGAGGAGTGTATGACAAAGAAATGGAGAGGAATAGCTTGAAACAGAGAAGAAGGGTATAGGTAAGGGGAGAAAAGTACTGTATTGGAGAGAAGGGGAGGGAAGGAGGTATTATTATTGAGATAGAAAGCAGGGAAAAATCAGGAAAATGGTTGGAAATACTACAGAGAAGGGAAGAGAGTAGAGGGAAATAGAGAAGGAAAACGAGACGAAAATCAGGAGTGAGGAGGTGAGTAAGGGATTGAGATTAAAAGCTAAAGTAGGTGGGAAAGTGAGCTGTTTGGGAGGGTAGTGTGGCAATTGAGTCAGATGGGGATGGAGTGAGTACGGGAGTGGGGAGGTGGGGGAGAGTGAATGAATGAGTGAGTGAGTACGTGAGAGAGAATGTGAATGCGTGAATGAAACGAGTGAATGAGGGGTAGGAATCGTGAATTATGGGTAAACTGTGAATTAGGGATGGAGAAACATGAATGCAAGAAGGGAGACCATAAATGCCGGAGACAGATTATGCCGGTAGGGATTATGAAATGCTGGAGAAAGGGAGATAGATAGTGAAAGCGAGACAGGGATTATGAAATGCGGGAGGGTGGGTCTGCATGAATGTGCGTGAATGCGGGAGACAAATAGTGAAAGCATGAAAGTTATTATGAAATGCGGGAGGGTGGCCGTCATCCCATGCACCAACACCCGCTCAAGGGCGCACATGGGCCGGAAAGAAGCCAAGGTGAAAGTCAGGAACGAGAGAGAAGGAAAGATATATAGATAAGCAAGTGCTACATAGTTAAGGATTGGCAAAGAGAGTGTGAAAGTGAGAAAGAGTTTATCATCAACAACCATGTGAAGGCTTATAAACCAAACAGGACATACATAATATACACATACGAATAGTTCACACACTGCAGGGAATGTGCAAAGAAATGTCCAGTAATAAAATGATCATTATGCATTATGCAATATCATCTATAGCAATTTCGTTGTGAATATGTATCCTACTGAATGCTCACAATATTCACAGCTGCTTCGTAGTGTAATGTAATAGCGTTGATTGCAGCTGTAAAGGCTTGAAAATTCTCAACAATATAATAATTCACGCTATCATAGGCAAAATGGCAAAGCTTTATGCATTTCAAAGCATGAGAACCATACAATGCATATATAGATAGTTTGTGGAAGTATACGATAATATTATACAAGGCAGTGCTTATAAAATGACATGATATAGTGAGTTAGGACATGACACAGCATTCACAGCGGTACAGTACCTACCCCTCGGGACCCCATAATCAGGTAAGTGTTGTTGTGGTCCAGGAAGGTGTTACGTGTACGATGATTATGTTTGGAAATATATGTGTGTGTGTATATTTGTGAGTGTGCTCTCCGTATACCCCTGTGTATAAAAAAGGTGTTGTCATCAATATAGTGCTGTACTTTAGTATGTAAAAAGGCAATTCACGTCACACCTTGCATGAAAGTATGAAAGGCTTATTCACTCGTTATATAACAGATAATATAGATGTGTATCAGATAGAGCCGGGATGTGAACCAAGGCCTGACTGAGAGCTGTGTTCGCTTCAGTTTGGCGTTCGTTCAAAAGTTTTATTCCACAAGTTGAATTTATTTTGGTGATATTCGTATTGCTATTATTTACACATGGTGCTAGTAATAAGCAATTATTCCCCTTTCTTTAAATTTAAATTGCAGTGTAAATTTATCAGATAAGAGTCCCTGGGAGATGTATCTGTTTACTAAGCAGAAGCCGTCCTTGTCCTTCTTGTTCGTATTTTCCGTAAGGGTCATTTCTTTCAGTCGATGTCGTCTGGTGTGTTTATCTGAGTCATTTAGGTCCCCCAGTCGCTGTATCTCCCCGTCACATCTTGTCGTCGTCTCTGCTCATGTCGCTCTGTCTGCTTCATCGTCCTTGTGCTCAATGTTTTCTTGTCCGCCTTGTTGTTCTTTATCTGCTTTGGAGTTCTGTCTGCTCTGCTGTTCTGGCTGCTACGTTGTTCTGTTTCATCGTCCTTGTTAACTGTTATCTTGTCCGTATAGTCGTTCTTTCTGCTTTACTATTCCGGCTGCTGTGTTGTTAATTAAGTCAACAGTACAGTCTAGTTTTCTCAGTTAACATTTAATAATTGCAAAACATAGCTCTATACTCTGCTTGTACAGATTTATCTAAGACCAACCCCCAGCTCCGTCATCCCTACATCCCTTTGTGTGTGTGTGTGTGTGTGTGTGTGTACCTGGTCTGTGGTCGCTCCCACTTAACAGATCAATTAAGTCCCAGTAGGCAGTGTAGCCAGTGAGAGCGAACGGTACACACAAAACACCAACCACCTCATACCCTGTACAACATTCCTATTTTATACCTTCCACGGCTCTCAAGCTGTATTGGTGCCTCATCCGTCTCCTTTAACAGAAATACAGAATGTTTTTGTGTGTGTATGTGTGTGTTTTGTATGTGTGGATGTGGTGTATGTGAGGTTGTGTGATGTTTTCCGTGATGAGTTTGAGTGTGTGAAGCCGTGGGAGGATGGCAACACTGGACCAGCTCTGCCAGACCCCGTGATTTTGACCTCCCTCGTCTGTGTCTGAAGTGGGCAAAAGCGAGTATTTCCTTAACCCACCCCTTTCCCACTACTACTTAGTCTCCGTCATTGGAAACACAGAGAGAGAGAGAGAGAGAGAGAGAGAGAGAGAGAGAGAGAGAGAGAGAGAGAGACGCCACGAGGCTTTCAATCAAGACTGGTCCGTCCTTATAATTACAAGAATTGATTTACAGTTGCCACAAGCTATTGGCATTGACAGTGGTACGTGAATTACAGTGCTCACAGCTCGCTTATTTCTTGCCCCATCTTTTTTCCTAATATTTTTTCTCACCATTTCATTCCTTTGCCAAGTTGGTTTAGTAATGAATGAGTTTTGTTATTGCTATTGTTTTTATTTTTGTTGTTGTTGTTGTGGTGGTGGTGGTGATGGTGTTATTATTGATGGTTATGATATAGATTGTGGTGTTGTTGATTATGGTGTTAGTGGTGATTGTGTTCATGGTGTTCTAAGTTCCTCTGAGCTTTGGATTCGGGATGAGGTTGGTTTAGGTGGTGTTGGTGTTGGTGATGATGATGGCTTGGAGGAGGATGGTGATGGTGAAGGCGGTGATGATGGTTTGAAGGATTGTGATGGTGATTATGTCGGTGTTCTTGTCGCCTTTGTTGTTGTTGTTGTTGCTAATCCTTGAGCCTTTTGAGTGACAGGCAAGGTCACCCCCGACACTTGCATTACAGGGTATTATCTGCACCCATAATTGGGAAGATCCGTTATGGTGGACGAGAGAGAGAGAGAGAGAGAGAGAGAGAGAGAGAGAGAGAGAGAGAGAGAGAGAGAGAGAGAGAGAGAGAGTTTGTGTGTGTGTGTGTAAAAGTACAAGTGATAGTAGTAATAGTAGTGGTGAGGGAGCATATTATACAGTTACCTCAAGTAATTCTTTTTTCTTTTGTGCTACTTACGTCCTGTCAATCTCTTGTACTGCCACAGGATAATAATTATAATGTAGGATTGCTATAGGTTATGAAATCACTCACTCAGTGTCTCAAACATACTCTAGTCCACTACTCTGATACTGCCACACTTTGATGGCTTCTTGTCAGATGAACACAATAATTCGAAGTTGATTATGGTAAAAAAATATATATTTTCTGATATAATGAATTCGTCTAAGGTTTGAGAGATCACCACATTATAATACGGTAAAGCACTCTTATGAAGATATGGAGACTGAACCACTTACGGTCATAAACATACAGAATAATGAAATAGGAGACATAGTCCATACATGTACTGCATAATAAAGAAGAGAATGAGACCGGAACCATTTTTTTCCATTTGAGTCCAACTGGTTTCTCTTTCGTTTGGAGGGAATCGTAAATCAGGCCATAAGAAACTGCGTAGAAAGAGATGTACTTAGATACACGCTTTTGCCATTGGTGTCTGTCATTATGTCTTCCCGATATAATATAATAGTCACAAAAAGGATATCATCCCGCAATGGCTTATTGAAAACGTTCAATGCCTTCGGATATGTTGATGCTTCAGGAAGACCTATGTACAGTACATTAATTTACGCTAGTTTATAATTATAGGTTAGGCTACATTCCATTTGTTCTTTGTTTCGTCACTGTACATAGGTTTCATGTCCGTATGGAGGTGTAGAGGTTATCGCCAGCATACACGCACGTCACGACTTTCAAACTGGTACCTACTAAGATGTAGAGAGAGTCCAAGAGAAGTTATATGCCTCTAGATTAGACAAGAGATTGTTTACATTAAATTAGTGATTAGGAGAGATTTGATTAACTGAAATCAATGAAGCTACATTCCATGAATGGAAGAAATAGAAGCGTTCCTGTCCTTTTTTGTAGATTCAATTTCATTATATAAAGGCTAGCTATTTTTGTTTAAGAAATGGGAAAAGGAAGGCAGTGCATTTTTAACATTATGAAAATGAGCTATGGTATAATACCAATGTAAATTATTGGTGTATTTTGCCTTGGATTGTATTACATTTACTAAAATAGCAAAGTAAATGATATACCCGTACATTTTCACCAAATAAAAAAAAATGAAGTATAGTTTCCATCTGCTATACGTACAGTGTGTGAGACTAGCTAAGGTGGTCTTGCGAGAAAAGACCGATAATCTGTAAATAAATACAAAACACACATCAAGTCATTCCAGTTCTGTGGGTGCCAGGTTCGAGGCCTTTTGTACTTGAGAGTGGTGGCTGGGGAGAAAAATTAAGGAAAGGTACCACGATTTAATACCTTGTCTGTCTGTTTGTGTGACGTGTTGGAGGTGAGCGGGTGTTGGGGGAAGAGAGAGGAGACAAGTGAGGGGGAGGTGCTTATTAAACTTCTCAGCTCTGTACACGATATTTGACTCTTTTTTTTTAAGTCACTTTTGTATAACTGTAATCACCTCCTCTCTCTCTCTCTGTCTGTCTTGTCAATCATGTATGTGTGTTTTCATGAACCTTATATGGAGAACTTGGTGTTTGTCTTGCAGGAAATTTAAGACTCTATTAAATTTACCTGTTTCTTACGCCATACTTGACGTTTATTTCGTACCCACATTTTTTTTTTTTTTTTTTTTTTTTTTTTTTTTTTTTGTAACAAGTCCCACTTACACCAATGTCCAGTCACGATCTAATGATGCTTTAATTTTATCACGCCATAGTTCAGCCACGAGTTATAGTGGACATGTTGATATGCTTTAATGATTTAGTAAACATGTACATTAATTCTCCTCATTATCTCTCCTCCACGTTATAACTCATTCATTTTATCTCTCCCCCACGTTATATCTCATTCAGTTTATCTCTCTTCCACATTTGTCTCTTCATATCTCCTTCACTATTTCTCTCGCCTCATCATTCGTCTCTTCATCTCTCCTTCACTATTTCTCTCGCCTCATCATTCATCTCTTCATCTCTCCTTCACTATTTCTCTCGCCTCATCATTCGTCTCTTCATCTCTCCTTCACTATTTCTCTCGCCTCATCATTCGTCTCTTCATCTCTCCTTCACTATTTCTCTCGCCTCATCATTCGTCTCTTCATCTCTCCTTCACTATTTCTCTCGCCTCATCATTCTTCACTTGGCCTGGTAAAGGAGTGTACAAGTGAAGAGCTGGCTGTGTGTTCCCACGAGGTCCGGACACCAAAACAATAGAGAGGTGGTCGGCGATGCTGTGAAGGAGTGTGTTTGTGGATGCGGTTGTGGTCCTTCTCACTTCCTCCCTTCTCACCCCCCTCTCCTTCCTCCCTTCCTCCCTTCTCACCCCCCTCTCCTTCCTCCCTTCCTCCCTCCCTTTTACACTTTCTCCCCGTCTTCCTTCCTCTCCCTCCACCCCTATCTCATTTCTTTCCTCCCTCCCACATTTGCTCCCTAGAGAAGTTTAAGAATGAGGGAGGTAGGAGGTAACGAAGAGATGAAGTGAGACTGGGAAAGGGAAATGAGGGAGATGGAGAGGAGAGGCTGGGAATGAGACAGGAAGAGGGTGGGGGGAGGGGGGTGTTAGGAATAGGGGGAGAGGTCAACACACACAATTCTTTCCGGTGGGACTAATGTATTTTCTCCCACCCCACTCCCCTCTCCAAGACTGACCACTCCCACCCCCTTCCAGTAATGTCCTGTCCCCTGGTTGGTCTCTGTGTCAGGCTGGTGATGAACGTGACCCGCCCTCAGTAATTTAGACCACCACAGCTAAGTAAATTTACTGAGTGTCGACCTAAAGACTCAGTAAAATGTCTCTATATATTTCCTTTCACATTTTTTCATGATATATAAACATAGTCTTGAAACAATTAATGATACCCAGGTGACTAATAGATTGATGGCTGACTGATATAAACTTGAGATTTAAGGATATGTGAGAGACGAACCTTTGGTTAGTGTAATATTTTAATGTTCACCCAAATGCAATAATTATGGTGAAATTATTAGAGTAATTGAATTAATTTTCTGCCTGACAGTCTAATAATGCACTGGCAGGCTGGCTCTATCTCACTATAACACATTTTTTTCCATCCTCTGGCCAGTCTATGGCTTCCTCCGTCCTACAAACTCTATTAAGAGGTTCAGAGAATACCCGTGAATCTGGTAAGCACCAATCGACTGACTGACTGACTTGCACCAACCAACTGACTTGACTGATTGAACTACACTACAACTATAACTAACTGAAAGAGTGACTGAGGCTCTGATTCTGGACTGACCCTCCCCCTACGATCGATAATGACCTCGCGTGACCCGACCTGACCCCTAAGCCCCGCCCCCCTCCCAATTGTTTTAACACCTGCGTCTTCCAACCGGTCACACCTCGGCTTTGTCTTACGGGGTCCCTAGGGGCTCCTTTACCCTCCCTTCCTCTTTCCTCTCACACCTCTGTCCGTCTGTCCTTCCCTACCTCCCTCCCCACTCTCTTCCCCCACCTCCAGCCTCTCTCCCCCCCTCTCCCATACTCTTCCCCCACCACTACCCTTTCTCCCCCCTATATCCCATACTCCCCCCCCCCATCTTCCATACTCCCTCTCCTTTCCTCCCTCCCTCCCTCCCTTTCACTTCCCTCCCCCCTTCTGCTTCACACCTGGAGGGCGTAAACACATTTGGAAGGATTGGAGGTGAGGTGCGGCCGTGACAGGGAGGGAGGGAGGAGGGAGGGAGGAAGGAAGGAAAGAGAACCAAGGGAAACAGAAGGGAAATGAAGAGGAAGAGAAAGAAGAAAATAATAAGCACCATAGGGAAAAGAGAGGAAGGGAAAGAAGAATAGAAATGGCACCATAGGAAAGAGAAAGGAAGAGAAAAGAGAACAGAAAAGGCACCATAGGAAAGAGAGAGGATATAAAAGGGTAAAGGATAGTAAGAGAAAAGTGTGGAATTGGGAATTAAAATGAAGTAAATGAAGAAGCTTAAGACCGAAAAAAATAAAGGTGATAATTTAGAAGGAGAGAGATTTTGGGATTAGAGAAAATATAACTAGAGATAGGCTAATGGGAATAGTAAAAAGATGAGGAGAGATGATAATATGAGGGAGTGAAGGTAGGATACAAAAGGCAAGGAAAAATATAAGAGAAAGGTTGAGGCATAGATAAGAGAAAAATATATGAAAGAAGTAATGATAAATATGAGTAAGATAATAAATATATAGATGAGAGTGAGAACAGATAGGTTATAAAAGGGAACGAAGAGAGAGAGAGAGAGAGAGAGAGAGAGAGAGAGAGAGAGAGAGAGAGAGAGAGAGAGAGAGAGAGAGAGAGAGAGAGAGAGAGAGAGAGAGAGAGAGAGAGAGAGAGAGAGAGAGAGAGAGAACTAAGGCATGAAGGAGAAATGAGATATGAAGAGTGAGAAGAGTTATGAGAATGAATAGACGCATGGAGAGAGAAGAGGTATGAGAGTAAGAGAGAGAGAGAGAGAGAGAGAGAGAGAGAGAGAGAGAGAGATGAAGAGGTATGGGAAAGAGAAGACGTACGGAGATAGAGGAGGTGTGAGGGAGAGAAGAGATGGTACAGAAGAAGAAGGAGGAAGAGGAGTAAGGAATGAAGAGAGAGAAGATTAGTTTCGAGGGAGAGAAAATGGAGCCATGAGAATAGGTGACAGTGGGTAGAAAGGTGTAATAATAAGTAGAGGCGACCGACGGGAAGTATGGTGGTGGGTAATGGTATGAACGATGACGAATGGTAATAGAGGAAGTAAATGTTTGGTGCAGAGAAAGAGAGGAACTGGGTGGTTTGTTTATCATTTTTATTTTTTATATCTACAGTTCCTTGGTAATATTGAGTGATCTATAAAACTGCAAGTACTTAGAGAAAATATACAAGAAGCCCTAGGAAGTATGAGAGAGAGAGAGAGAGAGAGAGAGAGAGAGAGAGAGAGAGAGACGTTGGGGGTGGATATGGGAATGAAAGAAAGGAGATGCGCGGTAGGAGATGGATAAAGAAAGATAATGGGGGGTGGGAGCAGCGGGTGAGGAGTGAGGGCTGGTCATTTAGATACTGTAGAGAGATATGAGGACACACACACACACACACACACACACACACACACACACACACCAGGTGATGCGAGGATAAAAATAACACTTCAGCTATTGTCTTCTCGAATTATTTCCTTTACAGTCTCTTTTCATTCAGCTCCCTGGATCTCTCACTCATCCCCCCTAAACCTCACTCGCCCCCTCTCCCTCGCACCCCCTAAACCCTCTCCCTCACTCGCACCTCTCTCCCTCTCACCCCCTAACAATCTCTCACCTGTTACTTTTCACTCACTCCCAGTATAGGCATGTAAAGTTTCGGGAACACAATAAAAAGCCCATAACTACCAAAGATAATTCATGTCTATATCAGGTCTCCTCAGCTGGTGAATAAAGGCGGGGGGATATTTTGGTCCCTCGACTGACTGGCTGCCACATACAATAAGCCGTCAATCTTCTGCAGTTATTTTGGGAAACCTAACCGTGTCAAAATAATTACATAGAGAGTTGAGCTGCATGATCACACACACACACACGCACACGCACTTACCTACACACACACACACACACACACACACACACACACACACACACACACACACACACACATTCTCACCTATAGTATACTTCTGGTACATCGGAGAGTCTTGATTCCTCCAAAGTATGACAGGAAAACAGGACCAGTTGAACAAAAATAGTGGTGGCCTGTTGCTTGGAATAGTTTGGAGGAATTAGCTGCTCCAGATTTACCAGCTGTATACTACCCCCTTAATTAAATGACGTTCTCTCACTGCACTTGAGTAAATCTGTTTCTCTATGATCCCTCGACATAGAAAATTATTAGAATGGAGAATACATCATTTTATACAATGTGGAATATAAAATCAATGCCGAAAACAATTTAATTCGGAATAAAACATAGTGCAGTAATATACTACCAGAATATAACATAAGGAATATACAAATCAGTACAACATGAAATATAATTAGAAAAAAAATGTCGCCCCATCTTCTCAGAAAAATCGGCTTTCATCCTAGTAAAAAAATTAGTTAATAAAAAATTCGTTTACGCCTTCCGCCGAAAGTGGAAAAAAATATCCCCTTCTCATTAAACAAAATTTTCCTCATAAGAGAGAGAGGGAGAAAAAAAAAAGTGTGAGTGAGAGGGCAGGAGAGGCTACGACAAGACTAACGACCTGGCAGGCTCAAAAGTCTAGTATAATTACCTTCCTTAAGACTTGTGTAAAATTCATCAGGGTGAGGGTCTTTGTAGTCACTCTCTCTTCCCTCTTCCCCCTGGCTCCTGTCTCTCTCTTTCTCTATTTATCTATCTCTCTCTCTGTCTATCTGTTCATCAATGTGGCTGGCTGTCTATTATTATTTTTAAGTGTATATTCTGAAGCTCGATAAAGACTTATATACATACACACACACACACACTCACTCGCTCACACTCACTCACACTCACTCACTCACACTCACTCACTCACACTCACTTTCACTCACTCACTTTCACTCACACACACACACACACACACACACACACACACACACAAGCATTTTTCTCTTTCCTTCCTAGTTGCCTTTCGGTCTTCTTGCCTGTTCCTCACCTATCCAGTTCCAGATTTCCTGTTCATTCCTCCACTCTCCCATTTCAGACTCTCTTCCTCATTCCCTTTTCAGACTGTCTTTCCTACCCTTACTTCCCCTATACCCCTTCTTCCCCTACCCCTTCTTCCCCTATTCCCTTCTTCTACTATCCCCTTCCACTATCCTGTTTATACTTCTTCTTCCTTTCCTCTTGTATACCTCTCTTTACATACTAACCCTTACTTTTCCCCCTCTCCTCTTCCTCCCAATCTCCCCTCCTTCCCCTCCCTTTAATCTCCCTCCCTCTCTTTCCTCCCCCTCCTCCCCTTCCCTCCTCCCCCTCCCTCCTCCCCCTCCCTCCTCTTCTTCCCCTTCCCTCCTCCCCATCCATCCTCCTCCACCACCTAAGCGTCCGTCCTCCCCCCTCCCCCCCAGCCACACCTCCAAGGTAATGGATCACACGGACCATCACACGCTCCGTAATTCCTGGTTTCGAAATTCATCTGTCCGGGCTCACGAAGCGTCCGAGTCGTGAGGTTATTAAAAGGAACGAGCTCATTCTCCTTGGAGGAGAACACAGGTGTATCCAAGCACTTTTAAAGGTGTGACGTTTCAGGGTGAGCGTTGCAGCACCTTCACTACCGTCATTTGACATGTACATCTTAAATCAAGTCTATTTTTAGAAATTACGGATAATCTTTAATCTAACTCTACACTTTTTTACTTGGGAAATGTACTCTTGCATAACCATGTAAAGTAATGCAGTACATTTCATATAACTCAAGTTCTATATATAACTTAGCTCATTTCATGTTGTATTAGGCTCTGAAATTGGATGTGTGCTCTAAAACGTCACTTGTATTTGTATACACGTTCCTCTTCACGCTGGGTTTCTTTTTATATAATTATGCATATGTATTATTCTTGCGTATGTGTATGGTACGTATTATAAGTATATTTATATATGTTTATGCATTACATGTATAGACAGATAGATATGAATATATTATGATCACTCCTACAATCGTATTTCCATGTTGTTTTGTATCCTTCCTCCTAAATTTCACCTCTCGCCCCTCAACCTGTCTGAGACAAGCTGTCCCTCTCCCACCTTCCGTGTGTTTCCGTATAAGGGAACAGATGGGCTGAAGTGGTTTCGTGGTGGGGTTGAGAGTGGTGATGACTGGGGTGGTGTGGGTAATAACAGAGATGATGATGATTGTGGTGACGAAGGTGATGTTTGTGGTATGGGTGATGGTAGCAGTGGTGATCATAGTGGTAGTTATTATGGTTGTGAGGGTGATTGGCCTGGTGACGACTGAACTGATGGCCAAGAAAAAATATATAACTCGTAAGAAATAATATATATATATATATATATATATATATATATATATATATATTACAGTAAACAGCATGAGTTTTGGGACAATTATTCACTGTCGGAATATATTCTTCTAATATGTCACCTCGAAACAGGTTAATTTAACAATGCAAATAAACTATTATTAACATGTATACCTCGTTGGTTTGTATGCATGTAATATATTACTTGAAAATTATATACCGAAACTGTTTTATACAGCAATGCATATTTGAGTGATTAATACTTTAGAAATGCTATGTCTTTCTAAGGAAACTCACCCATGTTTATGCATCATTGTAAGATGAAATATCGAACGTTGATGTACAAAATAAACAGCCCCACAAACTTCTATAATTACATTTCTGACGGAAGTATCACCAACTTCTGTGTAATGCATACGATAACCTCGCTGCTTTTCTCACCTTCATCGCATGTCAGCCTTCCCATACGCAAGTTAGGGAAGTGACTGAGGGACCTGTACATATCCGGCTCATCAGACCAGAGACTCGTGACAAGATAACACCCAAGGTGAGCCTCCTTCCTTTTTGTGGTTCGCGTCATTCCTCAGGCAGCTAACTGGTCGGTCGCCGGGTATACCAAAGGAATACAATGGACACTCAAGCAATATAATACCTACTGGTCCTTACAAGGCTGTTTGGTTATGCTATTCTAATAACTCTATTGGGGTGAGGGAAAGTATGGTCAAGGAGAACAAGGCTCCCTAGTTTTGTTTCATATGTCTTTACCCGCTTTTTATTTATATTTAATTCACTTTATCGGCCTTGGCACACTTATGTTCTTTTCATTCCCTTGTTTTGTACGAGTCTCGCCTTTCCTATCATTTCTACCCTAATTCGTAAAATGCAAAAGGCTTCACCTAATTGTATGTCTTAATTCATATAAACAAAACTCAAGAACTCAAAAATTCTCCTATAAAGACGAGAAAATAATTATATAGTCCCGTAGTCTCTTGTCTTCACTTTCCTTCAATACTGTGACTGGTTTTCTTAACATTTTTCTTGGTGTCTCTTTTCTTTTCCCTCCGTTCCTCCTCTCTTGTCACGAATATAATCCTTCATTTCGTATCTTGACGTGTCTTCTCTTTATTTATCGCTTCAGGTTTCCCTATCCTTGCTCTGACGTCACTTCCGTCTTTCTCGTCAAACTTTCTCCTGCATATTATGTGCTCACTCTTTCTCCCTTCCTATCTCTCCCATGCTCTTCCCTATCTCTCCCATACTCTTACTCTTCCTTAGCCTGCACCTTTCTCCTTTTCTCTGTTGCTATCTCTTCCTTATCTTATCTTTTGTATCCTCTCCTGTTATTCATTGTTTTATCTTCCTTGTTGTACATTTTCTCCTTCCTTTTCTCTGTTGTTATCTCTTCCTTATCTTATCTTTGTATCCTCTCCTGTTATTCATTGTTTTATCTTCCTTGTCGTACATTTTCTCCTTCCTTTCCTCTGTTGCTCTTCCACATCTTCGACTCAAATCTTTTCCCTCTTCTCTTTTATTCTTTGCCACCCTTGTACGCTTCACCTTTTTCTAATAATTCCTCTTTCTAATGTAAGAATAGGAGGAGCATACTGAGGGATTTGTCATGATAAGGGAACATAAGAAAATAAATGTGACTGCTTTTTGCTCTATAGGCTTTTCAGATTTCATAGTTCTTATTTCAAAGTTTCCCCTCGGCATTCTTTTTCATGTCTTCGGGTTGTCTCTTCTCCCCTCCCATTTCTCCTTCTAACTCTCTGTACTCAGTTCCTTGTCATAAAATTATTGTTCTTCCCTTTATTTTAGCATCCTTCTTTTTATTTTAATTATTTACCTTTACCTCCCTTGTCAATATACCCTCTCACTTTTAGGTGTTGCCCTTTCTTCTCTTATCCTTCCTATACTCTCCTCTCCATTTTTTATCCCCATCCCTCTCCTCTCCTCTCCATTTTTTATCCCCATCCCTCTCCTCTCCTCTCCATTTTTTATCCCCATCCCTCTCCTCCTGCATTTCTTTTTCTTTCCCAGCCTTCTTACCCTCTCTTCCGCAACCCTTTACACAATCCTTCCACAACCACCACCACCAGCACCACCACCACTATAGTATTTTCAGAGGTCCCTTTAAGCCATAAGTCACCAGAGTTCAGTGCCTTCCACTACTTTCACCACCTTTGTCTCCTCTCCCCTCCTCCTCCTCCTCCTCCTCCTCCTCCTCCTCCTCCTCCTCCTCCTCCTCCTCCTCCTCCTCCTCCTCCTCCTCGTTTCATGTTCTCACGGTCCCTCCATCTCTCCCACTTCTCTTCCTCATCTCTCTTCCGTCCCTCTATAACCACATCCTTCCCTCCGCCTGCATGCCGTCCTCGTTTTAATTTCACACCCATGAGTCCTTTTCTCTTCTTGTCCTGGAGGAAAACTATTTACAAATGGCCTTAAGAAACAAATGATAATTATTTTGTACGTCCAAAAAGTCTTTCTCACGGCATCCCACCGACTCAGTCCCCGTGTGTCTCTTACAGGACAAATAAATACACATCACAATTCTCTCTCTCTCTCTCTCTCCCTCTCTCTCTCTCCCTCTCCCTCTCTCTCTCTCCCTCTCCCTCTCCCTCTCCCTCTCTCTCTCTCTCTCTCTCTCTCTCTATATATATATATATATTTATAATTATATTCCTTAAGTCTGCTTCTCTCTTAAAATACACTCTTGGAAAGGGGGAGTACTTGGGTACTCAAATGGGTAAGGAATTGCTGAGTCTTGAAGGCAACTGGTTCACCAAAACCTCAAGAGGAGACAGGTTCCCGACCATCCTCACTCTACTCTCTTGATGACGTAACGGGAAACTCGATATCATTACTCATTTCATTCCACCATCACTCTCGTATCACTCCACCATCACCTTCATTACACTCCACCATCACTCCTGTTTCACCTCAGTATCTCTTGCATCTCACTCTGATATCACCGTCTTACAACCCGACAGAGGGAGAGACACAGGCAATAAAAACATGAAGGGAAAGAAAGGGGAGAGTAGAAACGGCGAGAGGAGAAAAACGAGAACGAAAAAATAAGCAGGGAAAGAAGGGAGAAGGTAGTTTAAGAATATAGAATGAAAGAGGGCAAAGAGATGAGAAGAGAGGAGAGTAGAGTAGAGTAAAATACGAAAATAGATTAGAGTCAAGCAGATTGATAGAAGACGAGAAAAAAAAGGAGAGAGAAGGTGTTGAATTGTTTATAGTAAGATGCAAGAACATGAGTTGAGTAGTAGGTGGTGGTGATGGTGGTGATGGTAGTGATGATGGTAGAGGTGGAGGCAGAGCATCCAGGTGACTTTTGAGAAGGTGGTGAGGGGGGAGAAAGGTAAGTATTCACACCAACCTTTTGTCTTTTGGGGCTGAGGAGGAGGGAAGGACTGAGTCAGGTAATGTTTATGGGAGGGGGAGGGACGGGGAAGGATTTTTGTTGGGGGGGGGGGGGAGGGAAGGGAAGGGAAAAGAATCCGGGCACCTACATACCCACCCACGTTTTCTCACAAATACATACAGACACCTGCGCTAAAACCTTTACACACACACACACACACACACACACACACACACACACACACACACACACACACACCTGGGAATATAATGTATAGATCTCTATTATTATACACACACCTGGGTATATAGTTGTTATATACACACCTGGGTATATACTTATACTTCTCTATTATTATATACACACCTGCGTCAGATCAACCTCGCATACAAACCCACTCAGTCATGTGCTTTTGGAAGGAGAGCCATAGGTAATTCGAGAACACTTCCCAGTGAAGATGTTCAGCTTAATGTGATTTGAAAGCTGGAAATTGGTGGTAAATAGGAATAGGTGTAAACAGAGGTTGAGTTATTATAATTTTACTCTTATGATTTTACCATTGTATAGTCCAACACTGAAAGGAAATACAATTAACAGCTTACAAACATAAACATTAAGGAAACTCCAGAAAGCCTGTTTGCCCATGTATATCCAATCCAATTTTTTAAACCATTCAATGCTTTACAACTTGCTGTTTCTTTTGGAACTCGTCCACTACTCTATTTCCGGACCAATGTCCTCCCATTTCGTGTGATTTAATTAAAAAAAAAAAACACTACACTTAACAGGGCTGTGGTAAGGCCATCTAGAATACTATAGATGGCCTTGGCTGTGGACTTTGATTTCAATTATATTTATCTCACTTTTTCGATTCCCATCATAGAGATCAAAGTCCAGATACGAACGACTGGGTGCCCTTGGATCATCTTCTGGCAACTGTTCATGTGTGTGTGTGTGTGTGTGTGTGTGTGTGTGTGTCCCCCAATGACGTGTTGCTGGTAAGCCGTCATTGGAAGACAGAGGGGAAGGGGACTGATCACTTAGTTTATTCCCACCGGTGCACGTTTGTTTTGTTTGCTGTGTGTCGAAGCTCAAGACGGTTGTGTGTTGTGTCCCTCCCTGTATGTGTGTTTATCTTATATATTTTTTAGGTTGATTGTGTTAAGCTGATAATTGTGACACAGGTCATTCGCCAGTACGGCTTGAACGCACGCTACTTGTGAGTGGATAGAGGACACACACACACACACACACACACACACATACACACACACACACACACATACACACACACACACACACACACACACACACAGACAGACAGACAGACAGGACACCCACCCAGTGCGACCACATAAAACACAACCGGACCTAATTGGGGTGACTGAGCCCTGGGTCCTGGAAGATACAGTGTAGCGGTCGGGGTGGTCCAGAACTCACCCTATTTTACCCTGGACCCTTGATGTCCTGCATTTACCTCGACTCTTGCTATCGTTCCCTATTTTCAACCAGTGATATCAGTGTTCTACTTTATCCCAAACTCCTGCTCTCTCTGTTTCAGCCAGCAATTTTTACCATCTTATTCAACCTTAACTCTTGGTATTGTTTTTAACCTAAGCTTGTATTCTAAATTCTTACCTTGAGAACTCATACTTTTCAATTTTTCCTATTATCTTTCAGTCAATATTCATGTCGTCTATATTTAAACTTGAATTCTTGCTGTATTTCATTAACATAAACTCATTTTATTTTATTTTGAGGACTCTTCCTATCCTAATTTAGCGAGAACTTTTAGTACCCTATTTTACCCTAACATCTTGCCATCAAATTTTAAACTGAACAATATGATGCTTTGTTTCATTCCAAGTAATTGTTATTTTTGTAAGAAAATTTCCTAGAGGTGTAGAATCTCCTCGAGGCAACGGTAAAGTCCTGAAGGTCTGCGTTTACACTCCCCTGTTCTGTAATGGCATAAGCTTTCCAACCTGTTAAAGGGGAAGTTTTGTGTTGGTAATTCTGGAGCAACTGAATCCTCCAAACTATTCCAAGCAACAGAACACCATTATTTTTACTCTTCTGGTCCTGTTTCCTAGCATACTTTGGAGGAATCATGGCACTCCAAAAAAGAATTACCACCTTAAGTCAGTGAATCAAAATTCTTCCACAACAAATATTGACCAGTATCTCTTGGGAACTTCACTCACCTGGTGAAGGCCTTATCTAGAACATTATTTCTGCTAATGCAAAAAATATTCCGTACAGAACTGATGAAGGAAGTATAAAATGATGACCTATTTTTTTTCATCCTTCGCTATCTGTTTTTTCAATGGTTAACAAGTCTCTTACGATTTTCTCGAATCACAACTTTAATTCCACCACCAGCATCTCACCCAGCCATGGACCCACTATGACCTAACTACCATCACCACCAATTAGTTTATCCCTACACCACCATCACCACCACCATCGTCTTCACACCCAAAACCCACACCACCACCACCACCACCACCACCACCACCACTCCCCAGGTGACCATTTTAAACCACCTTCTGCCCATCTAGTGACCGCAGCCTGCCTGACCTGACCTCCCACTGTCCTCACCTTCCTATTGTCTTACTAACTTTGGGGGCGGGATGGGAATGCTCACTGGTGATTTGTGTGTGTGTGTGTGTGTGTCTGTGTGTCTGTGTGTGTCTGTGTGTGTGTCTGTGTGTGTGTGTCTGTGTGTGTGTTAGTGTGTGTGTGTCTGTGTGTGTATGAGAGAGAGAGAAAGAGAAATAAAGGAAAAAAGAGACAAGCAATGATGACGTAAGTGGGCTTGAGATATTGACCCATACTTATCCATACCCGTGTCGTGTCCATTAGGTTCGCCAGACAAATGTGCCAAACTATATATATATGGTATGAATAACCCAATCGATATCCTCGTCTATTGAGTTTGAACGGCAGTATGAATGATGCCTGTCACTTAGTGTGCATTATATTTCTTGTTTTGTTTTATCTGTCTAGGATTATATATATCCTTGTGACTCCCGACAAACAGCTATAGCCAGTCAACTATAGGAAACATGGACCCGTGTTGTGGTGGTGGTAATGGTCAGGGTCTTAATCTGTACATCAGTTAATGGCCTTGTGTTATGCCCACAGCTGTTTGTAAATATTTAGCTTTGTTTATGCTATCGAGGGACGTAAGGTATTGAGGCTGGCGGAGAGAAATGTTTGTGTGGAAGAGGAAGGGAGATGTAGGAAAGCGAATGGTGGGGAAGGAAAGAGTGGTGATGAAAAAGAGAATAATAGGGCCTTAGTGAAATAGAAAAATGGAGGTAGGACAAGGAGAGTATAGGAAGATCTGTGAGAAAGGAGGAATGAGTGAGAAGGAAAGGAAAAATGAGTGAGAGCGTAGGAATATTTTTGGGAAGATGATTCAGACAGTCGACAGAATGGTTAAGGGAGGGAAATATGTGATAAAGAAGGAAAAGTGTTGTAAATGAGCGAGAGAAAAAGTGGAGACAGCCAGGGGGAGGTAAATGAGTAAATGACGAATGAAGGGAGAGTAGGACAGTGAGATGAGAGGGAGAGAAAAGGGGATTACAGGCTACGAGGGCATGTTAGGGAGGGGAGGACTAGCGGGAGGGATGGTAGGGAAAAGTAGGCTAAGGAGAGATGAGAGCTAATGGGAGAGGATGTAAGGGAAAATGGGTGGGAATATAGGGGACGTGGGTTGGCTGGCAAAATAAAAACAGAGTCAAGGGAAAATTATGAGAGGATTAATGGAGAAAATTATTGATTCTAAACTGTAGATAAACCAAAATGTTCCGATCAGTAGGTACATGTCTCCCTAAGATTTTATTTATGAGATCATTACTATCAAAAGACAAATCAATCTAGGCAAATCATAATTAGCATGAACTACGGTAGGTTAAGTCCATTGCTAGACAACGGCCTCTGTAATATTTTCCACTTTTCTCTACCTGATATTGGTTTATTTCAGCTTCTGTGTTATGTCCTTGGGTTGCAACCTGTCATTTCGTAATTTTTTGCATTAAATAAGTAACATTATATCTCGCAATTCTCCACACAATAGGCATTACTTTATACCAGATTGTCTTCAGCTAATATTTACATCTATTTTTATCATTTAGTTTAGCTATAATTAACTCAGGGCATGAGAAATGCCACTATCAACTTTATACACATTTTCAGTCTGGTGTTATCATCCAATGCTAGTATCATCCTCAAAATTATTACCTGTGAATGGTGATGAGGTTGAGTTTTCTTCGTCCACACAGTGTGACTCCCAAGATGTGGAGGAGTGAGTGAGTCGTATTCCGGGAAATCTGCCAATCAATACCCCGTTATAAGTGAGTTGTGTTGTAGGTGATTTTGCTATAAGGTGGAGGGGAACAGAAGGGAGGATAGGAGAGGGTGACAATGGGATGGATATAGAAGTGTGTCAATAAAAGTGCTATATTTTATCCTGGCGAAAATGCACACTTTGCCTTCTAAGAATTATGACGTTTGACTAGTTGAGGAAATTGTTGGTGAAATTTGCCTTGGATTGCTTGCATTAATCACTATAAGCGACGAAATTAAATGTGTGAGCCGGTAGAATTTAGTCAGGTTTAAATAAATGGAGTATTGAATCCACATAAAAGTTTGTATCTTGATGTGGCGGATATAAATACAATGTACACTTTCCATCTTGTACTTATATTTAATGCTATTGATATCCCTAAGTTTCTTTTTGCTGTGTACTAAAGTGTTCTTTGTGGTGTTATGACCAAAGTTGTAAACAGTAATGCGAATAATGGGTTTTAGCGACCCATATTTACCTTTGTTTCTGTACTTTGAGGTGATGGCTTGGAGGAAGGGAGTTTGATGCATGAATGTGACCAAATACTTGTTTCGGGTTGTCATCATATATTCATATTCCGGATCAGTAATGGTGTTTCTTAGTATATCTGTTGCTCTTTTCTTTTACTTGCTTCTTGTGGTATGTTTTCACTTTCTTTCTTATAGTCAATAGCCTAGCTTACGCATTTTATTATATGTTATTGTTTAAAACTTATGAATTATTATTTACGTATACCTTCGCTGGAGGGAAAAAATCATTTCAAAATCTGATGGATTGGTATTCATGTAAGTCGTCATTGTTGTTGTAATATTTTGTACCAGTTACTGATCGATGGAACATTGAGTTAAGAACAATAACTTCTCCACTTTTTCTGAAATATTGAGCTATCGAAAGAGTGAATCGTTGCGTCATTATTACTCAGCTTTAATGTTTGTTTTCAACTGTAGATACAGCTAAGACATAGAATAACCATTGGGTGAAGTAGTTTCTCCATTGGTAAAGAATTTCACGAAAAAGCCACGAAGAAAGGATATTGACACACACACAGTTGTTGTTTCATATTCTCTCTCAGTTCCAAACTTCTAACACCAGGTAAAATCTCCCTTTTATTGCCTCACACACCTGTACACATTCTCACTCTCTGAAACTCTCCCTCACTAGCTTACTCGTTTACCGTCAAGCATACATACAGTACATGCAAAATCACATCAGGTTTACTGTTATAATATTAAACACTTGCAAAAAGAATCCAGTTGAAGACGAACTCATTAATAATCTATGGATCGAAGTGCAGTGCTTGAGTGGCGATTCATTTTTATAATTTATACGAAGCTACATAATATTTGAGCAGTTATTTTTATAATGTTTTGTTTGTATACCAAATGCGACAGTTTCATTAGTATATGGAAATAATAAGTAGAACATCTTCTCCGTTGGTGAAGAAGAGATATAATAGTCACCAATTGTGCCCTGCAGTTGACATTGCAGGCTTCAGTGAACAAAAATTAAGACTTTTATCTCACGCCATTGACACTTGAATATCTGAAGCCTGATTACAAAACTCCTTCGATCACTTCTGCGTATAAAAGTGAAAGAAAGTTAACATGTAGACTTAATATCCTCTGTACTCATAAGACAGTCATAAGCTTCTAACTTGGTGGAATTGGCTGGGCGACCCATTCTCTCTCTCTCTCTCTCTCTCTCTCTCTCTCTCTCTCTCTCTCTCTGGTAGTAATAATTATAATAAGAAGAAAGTTGGCATCGTGAAAAATCTTTTGATGTCGTGGCCCCCTTGGAAGTGAAATGTTGACCTGATTATAAGTCCATTTGCGAGATAAATTACACCTAGATTAAAAAACTTATCAAATTATTAAGGCTAATTACGGAAGGGAAATTATACACGAGCAAATTACTGGAGACAGGTTGGTAGCTGGGACAAGTCAGTGAACGGACACTCTCTCTCTCTCTCTCTCTCTCTCTCTCTCTCTCTCTCTCTCTCTCTCTTCCCCACTAGTCCTTTCCTCCCTCACTCCCTCCCCCCCCCCTCTCTCTCTCTCTCTTCATGAGCAATCTCCCCCACTTGTCCTTGCCTCTCTCTCTCTCTCTCTCTCTCTCTCTCTCTCTCTCTCTCTCTCTCTCTCTCTGAGCAGTCTCCTCCACTAGTCCTTGCCTCTCTCTCTCTCTCTCTCTCTCTCTCTCTCTCTCTCTCTCTCTCTCTCTCTCCAACCCTTAAAAGTTTTCTTCTC
>JAWQEG010006392.1:5000-16968 GCA_033782935.1 Petrolisthes cinctipes
AAAGTGATGCAACATTACGACGAAGAGAATGAGGTTGTAGTGAATCAGTTAGAGAGGGAGAGTTGATGAAATTGAAAACCTTTGATTCCACCTTGTCCAGGAGTGTTGTGAGAGTTTAACTATCCCACACATGAGAGCCATACTCCATACAGGGGAGGATGAGACCCCTATGCAGAGACAGCAACTGTGTGGGGGTGAAGCATTCACGGAATCTGAGCAGCACACCTAACTTCTTTGAGGCGGCTTTAGTTAGAGAGGTAATATGATCTCTCCAAGAAAAATTGTGAGAGACTACAAAAATATTAAGGGAGGGAAAAAATCAAGCTGTATGTCGTTGAAGGAGAGGGGATAGTCATTTGGAAGTTTACTGTGAGTTTAAAGACGAAGGAACTGTGTTTTAGATGCATTTAAAATCACAAGGTTTTCTCTGCCCGAGTCAAAGATAAGAAATAGGTCAGAAGTCAGACGTGCCACTGCATCATCACGTGATGTGGAGAGGAGCTGCTGGGATGGACGGTTGTTAAACTGCAGGTGAAGAATTACAGGGTGGAATCATCAGCATAGGAGTGGATAGGGCAAGAAGTTCAGGTAAGGTCATTAATGGAAAGGAAATACATCTTATTGTTGTTGTACTTCCCCAGACTCTCTGTCCGAGCAGCCCCGAGTCTGGTTGACCGAAGCTGCACAGTTGCTCGGACCCCCAAAAGGGAATCAGGGAGATAGCGTGATCTGTTTAGTCGAAGGCAACAGAAAAGGGGACAATGGCTCACGGTCATATTGTACCCCGAGCCAACGAACCCATAACCTCCCTTGTTGTGCCACCCAATGGTACCCCCGAGGCAATGAATCCATCAACAGTTGCCTCCCCTGTTGTGCCACTCAATCGGGCGATCTCGCCAGCTACCCAGAACGAATGAGAAATAGTAAGAGAGACAGATAGAACAGGCCAGAGTGTGGTAGAGGAGGCCAAATTCCTCATTTCTTGATAGAACCAACCCTCACCAGGAAGAAAGAATAGAAAGAGGAAAAGAGAGTTGGAGGAAGCTCGGGCTTCGCGACTAGGGCTTCAACTTTAAACCTCATCTCAGGGATGCCGTTGGTCCACCAAAAAGGTGGACTGATCCGCCTTGGGAACAGCATTTCCTCTGAACCAGGACAACCCAGTGCCCCAAACATTACCAACTGATACGCCTCACCCAAAATGCAAAAAAAGACATTGCACATAGGTGAACCCGGTGGTACAGGAAAGTTATGATGAGATATACCGCCCACCGCGATGGGTGGTTACACTCAGGTTAGTGACGATTAATTCCAGATTTTAAGTGATTTAAACTAGCAACCTTCAAATTTGTCAAAACAAGTTTTAATCTTTTAATTCTTATTTTACACGTAAAGGATTTTCACCTAAACCGAAGAAATCAAAATTTTCCTGCTTTACACCAACATGTAATAAGATTTGATTATTTTATCTCCTCTTCCAATTATTATTTGATAAATATTATATTGTTGAGTGGGAAATTTTGTCTTTAAATTCAAGAAGAATTGATGCGACGTTTATTTTTTATTATATATCTTTAATGTTTTTAGGATTTGTAATATTTATCTCTTCTATGGTTTTATATTTTAGGGGTGATTACATGGCAGGAGGTTTTTTATTAATCCATTTATTTATTTAGTTTTGGCTTTTGTAGCTTCAATGGCAATATTAATTATCAGGCCGAATTTAGTAAGAATTTTATAAGGGTGAGATGGTCTAGGTTTGGTGTCTTATGTTTTGGTAATTTATTGCCAGAATGAAAAATCTGCTAATTTTGTTTATTATTAATTTCTTGTTTAACTATATTCATGTCAGGGTTAGGAGCTAATTTTGAGTATGATTTAAAGAAAATAATTGCTTTGTCGACTTTAAGGCAGTTAGGAGTGATATTGAGTGTGCTATCCTTGGGCATAAGATTTAGCTTTTTTCCATTTATTAACACATGCTTTGGTTAAGGCGTTGTTGTTTATATGTGAAGGTGTAATTATTCATAGATTGTTTGGAAGAATTTCTAGAATTAGAGATGAAAGAAGAGTTATAACTAATCCTATGTTGGGAATACGATCAAAATAGCTACGATAAAAATTACTGCATCAAGTGAATAAATGTCGTCGCATGACTTGTAAACTACACATCGCACAGCAAAAGTAAAAAAAACAAAACAAAAAACTTATCGGAATCAGCACGTACAGAATGAGCATGTTCGTAACATATTTATCGCACATCTTCACTACCCACTACATATCTCCACTACATGGTGATATATTTCTAGAGGGAAAATTTAGTGACTGATGGTCACCATCAAGACAACTGGAGCCCCGTGTAGCCGACGAGTGTTGGGTAATCCTTCCGTAGAAGTAGGAAGGGTTGGTGTTTATAATTATTATTTGACAGGCCCCTTACATGGAGAGGAGCAGGTCTGTACAAAAAAGGCCTGCTGACTTGCCATTTTTTTCCTCCAGACATGCCCTTCTCTCATGGAAATGTCACAACCTCAGTCCAAGCCAACACAACTGTGAGATCCGTCATTAACTCTGAGGACAGCAGCTCATGAGGCCGAAAAGAGTAGGTGAGGAGTATTTCCCTAATATCAACCGGTGAGGGGTAAGTGCTGGCCAACCGAGGAACCCAAAGGTAAGAAAGAGCTTTGCTAACAATAACAACCCATTTCTGCCCCAGTCATTTCCTATTCGATCAGAGAGAACAATTGAAAAGAAAATAATAATCATTTCACAGGAAAAAATATGAAGTTTAACATGCTGATCACCTTGGCAGGATGGCTGATAGTGGCTGCCTGCTTCACCATGGGGGTGGCAGAGACGGAGATCGAGAAAGGTCTTCAGGTGGCCGGCAATAGGATGCTCCTACAGGACTCCAATGTCACTTCAGATGCACTTATAACAATTAAAGGGAAGGACGATGCTGCCCCTGCAGACTCAACCAACCCATTCACTGGCGTTGAGAATCCAATTCTGGTGAAGAAACATGCCAAGAAGGCCAGGAAGCAGGCCAGAAAGGCAAGGGAGAGGGTCGGAAAGGCCAGGAAGCAGGTGAGAAAAGCTAGGTAGCAGGTGGGAAAAGCTACCAAGCCCAAGAAGCTGGTCAAGAAGGCAAAGAATCATTTGAATAAAGCTAAGAAGGCCAAGAAGCAAGGAAAAAAGGCCAAGAAGGCAAAGAAGCAAGCGAGAAAGGGTAAAAAGGCAAGGAGGCCCAGGAAACAGGTGAGGAAGGCCAAGTCAAAGGCAAGGAAGGCCAAGAAGCAGGCCAGGAAGGCAAAGAAGCAAGTGAGAAAGGCTAAAAACGCAAAGAAACCAAAGAAGCAGGTGAGGAAGGCCAAGAAGCAAGCCAGGAAGGCAAAGAAACAGGCCAGGAAGACTAAGAAACAGGTGAGAAAAGCAAAGAAGTCAAGGAAGCCAAAGAAGAAGGTTAAGAAGGCCAGGAAGGCCAAGAAGCAGGTTAAGAAAGCAAGAAAACCAAAGAGGCAGGTCAGGAAGGCCAAGAAGTAGGCCAGGAAGGCCAAGAAGCAGGTTAGAAAAGCTAAGAAAGCAAGAAAACCAAAGAGGCAGGTCAGGAAGGCCAAGAAGCAGGCCAGGAAGGCCAAGAAGCAGGTTAGAAAAGCTAAGAAAGCACGAAAACCAAAGAGGAAGGCCAGGAAGTCCAAGAAGCAGTTGAAAAAGGCAAGGAAGGCCAAGAAGCAGGCCAGGAAAGCTAGGAAGCCAAGGAAACAAGTCAAGAAGGCAAAGAAACAGGCCAGGAAGGCAAAGAAGCAGGTAAGAAAAGCAAAGAAGGCAGGAAAGCCAAAGAAGCAGGTCAAGAAGGCTAAAAAGCAGGCCAAAAAGGCAAAGAAGCAGGTGAAAAAGGCCAAGAAAGCAAAGAAGCAGGTTAAGAAGGCCAGGAAGGCAAAGAAGCAGGTTAAGAAGGCGAGGAAACCAAGAAGCAGGAAGGCCAAGAAGCAGGTGAAAAAGGCCAAGAAGAAGGCCAGGAAAGCAAAGAAGCAGGTGAAAAAGGCTAAGAAGGCAAGAAAACCAAAGAAGCATATCAAGAAGGTCAAAAAGCAGGCCAAGAAGGCAAAGAAGCAGGTTAAGAAGGCAAAGAAGCAGGTTAAGAAGGCCAAAAAGCAGTCTAAGAAGCAAATGAAGAAGCCAAAGAAGCAGATCTGGAAGGCCAAGAAGCCAGTAAGGAAGGCCAAGAAGCAGGTCAAGAAAGCAGGAAAGGCAAAGAATCCAGACAGGAAGGCCAAGAAGGTAGTCAAGAATCTGGTAAAAAATGCTAAGAAAGGACGAAGATCAAAGAAACAGGTCAAGAAGGCCTAGAAGTAGGTGGTAAAAGCTAAGAAAGCAGGAAAGCCAAAGAAGCAGGTCAAGAAGGCTAAAAAGCAGGTCAAGAAGGCCAAAAAGCAGGTAAAGAAAACAGGAGAGACAAAGAAGCTGAACAAACAGGTAAAGAAAATGGTAAGTAAGGCCAAGGAAGCAGGAAAGCCAAAGAAACAGGCTAAGAAGCCAGCCAGGAAAGCTAAGAAGCCAGCCAGGAAAGCTAAGAAGGCAGCCAAGAAGGCTAAGAAGCCAGCTAGGAAGGCCAAGAAGCCAGCCAGGAAAGCTAAGAAGCTAGCCAGGAAAGCTAAGAAGCCAGCCAGGAAGGCCAAGAAGGCTAAGAAGCCAGCCAGGAAGGCAAGGAAGTCAAAGAAACAGGCCAAGAAGGGTAAGAAGCCAGCTAGGAAGGCCAAAAAGGCCAGGAAGGCCAAGAAACAGGTGAAAAAGGCAAGGAAGCCAAAGAAGCAGATTAAGAAGGCCAAGAAGCAGGCCAGGAAGGCCAAGAAGTACGTAAGGAAAGCTAAAAAGGCAGGAAAGCCAAAGAAGCAGGTCAAAAAGGCCAAGAAACAGGCCAGGAAGGCAAAGAAGTAGGTGAAAAAGGCAAAGAAGGTAATTAAGCCAAAGAAGCAGGTTAAAAAGGCCAAGAAGCAGGCCAGGAAGGCCAAGAAGCAGGTGAAAAAGGCTAAAAAGGCAGGAAAGCCAAGGAAGCAGGTTAAGAAGGCCAAAAAGCAGGCCAAGAAAGCTAAGAAGCAGGTGAAAAAGGCCAAGAAGTCAAGGAAGCCAAGGAAACAGATTAAGAAGGCCAAGAGGCAGGCCAGGAGGGCAAGGAAGCAGGTGAGAAGGGCAAGGAAATCAAGTAAGCAGGCCAAGAGGACAGGTAAAAGCATGACTGGTGTGAGGATTGACAAGTTGGGAGGAAAGGCGATAGAAGAAATTAGAATATACAAGGTAAAGAAGAATGATCCCAACCACACACTGTACATTGAAATTTTCTGAGTCTCTTACATCCAGAAAAATATCAACTAAGAGGACAATAAGTATCAAGACAAGAAATGAAAACAACCCACAACATACACTAAAATTATTATACTATGTTAGATGATATTCCAAGCATTTTTCGTTATTCACTATCAACTATACGAAAACGTTTTGGTCATTAGTTGGCAATTGCCGACACCAAAAACAAGTATGGATGACCGCAGGTGTTGTCATTTGTCGAAGATGCATTTTTTGAATATGCTTACGCCTGGCAAACTGATTAACCCTTCAAGGGATATTCGCACTTGTCTGCTCTCCAGCGCGACAAAACGTAAACAAACTTTGGCGATAAACCATTAAACCTACATGATTAAATGATACATGAAAGCACATTTTTACATAAATTCTGTCTTCACATTCTCAGCGCGTTAGCTAGAGAGTGTTCTTGGATCAAGAGAGGGCGGGGACTTGTGACTTTGTGGCCAGCCAACCTTGTGAAAACTAAACTAGTTAACGGCCGCGCAAATTTGAAAATTGCATTGAGGTTGTGTCATCACCCGCAGTCACCACTACTTAATTATTGTGACGACAAATCACACCATGATTGTCCAACTAGTAGAGCTTTGTCTCTCAGTGTGTTAGAATGATTTTTCAACTCTTGTGCTATTTAATCATATTCGTATGTAAAAACGACAGTAACAATATATTTAATTTTGTTGTACTGAAAAATGTGATTCTGAATGTGAATCCGCATAGGCTAGAGCCAAAAAATCTTTCACCCTGATGTTGCCAAAATTCTACCAACAACTTTCAATTCTTTCATTTGCCAACATCTCATCCTTCCTGATGGAAATGTTGCCATCTCTTCACTTGATAAAACTGGACATTACTGGGCACTATTCCTCCATCTCTGCCCCCTCTGACTTAAGCCTGCCATTAGAATATCTTTTATTAAAGTATTTTCTTCCCTCTTTTGCCTTGACAATCATAAGATATTAGGGTAAAGAAATTCCTCCTGTTGTCCTAAAGAACTGCATTCTTTGATGACTCTTTGCTTAGGCAAACGTTTCCAGTTTGGTCATCTCATACTTTTCTTTCCGTCTGGAAGTTTGCTGTGATCCAACCTGTTCAGAAGAAATATAACCACTCTCGAAGTGGAGGTGGCCGAGTGGTTGGTGTACTGGACTCGTACTCTAACGGTATGGCGATCGATTCCTCTCAGGTGATGGCGTGAGAATATTTACTCTTTCGATTTGAGTTTCAGGCACTAACAATAAGGCCACCGAACGTCGTAAAACACCCTCGCTGGTACCATAACAGCTGCAGTATTTGAGAATTACCCTCACTTTCCTCCCTCTGTGGCTGGTACCAGTTCGGAAGTCGTGACGTGTGTGTGTGTGTGTGTGTAAGTAGCAGTTGACCTGGGCAACGGTAACGGGCTTGATGAAGCCTATGTCCAGTGTCAGAATATATATATATATATATATAACTCTCATCCCTCCAACTACCGGACTATTGCTCCAGTCTATCTAATGTCTTCGAATTTATCGTTAACTGCAAATTTCAAAATCACCTTAATCGTCATGAGCTTTCTGATCGTCAGTTTGGTTTCCGTCAGGGGTGCTCTATTCGTGAAAATATAAATTTTTATACCTCAACCTCGGGACAGAAAGCTGTTGTAGTGACCGGGGTATAAAGCCAAAACAGACCTTGGCTGATAAGTAGCGTGGTGGCCTACTATCGAGCTTGCCTGGGGTTCGATTCCCTGCTGAGATACTCGGGAATATGAGGAGATCAATTTCTGTGTGGTTCACTGTCAGTAGCCCATGACTCGTGCGAGGCCCCAAGATGAATGGCTGCTTCATTTCTGCCCCTCTAGATGATGACACCATATTTATACACGTCACTATCAGGAGAGGGCAGCTATACCGTAACTCACAGCATCTTGAAATATGGTCGACATCTTCTATGCTGTGAGTTGATGATGATAGAGGGAGTATTTTCTTGATGTGTCGGCATAGCCAGGTTAGGCCTACTTGAAGAACAGCGAGAATCACCAGATCACCTCGAATAAAAAAATGCTTGGCTTGGACTTGATTTTGGATCTATCGAATGTGGAATAATGGGAAGAGAATAATAATGAATATATGGCCCCTCAGATTGAGAGCCAAATTATGTAATGTAATTTACCCAGCAATTTGGATTGGTCACAACGCCATTCACGGTCTCGTAGATCCCTCTTATACTCATTTATTAAAAATTAAAGTTATCAAGGGGTTCCCATGATGATGAATGCTCAAATAATAGTGATTCTAGTTACGAAAGGTCACACAAAAATATTACACAAATATTACTCTACTATATTTTTCTGGACCAAAGACCAACACTAATTAATTCAAACAATAAATAACACACGCCCTCGTCACTCACACACGGAACTATACTCGCTATCTAGCTATAACACTACGGTTTTGAGTTATGGCACTTCTTTTCTAGAACGGATTCACCAAGACACTTATTTAATTATATTAACACAGTACACCGTATTCTAGGCCGGTTCTACAGCCTACTAACCTTACATTAAATGATAACAAGGCCAAAGCTAACAATATTTGTTCAGGTGCTATTTTTGACCATTTCTATGGCCTCCTAACCGTACATTAAATTACGAAAGAAATAAGGCAAAGCAAACACTTCATTACCTTTCTATAGGTGCTGTTTCTTGACCTCCTACACAATTACGTTAACTTGATCATTAATTATAATCAAAGCTAACGCTCGTATGCTCTTATCACTTATATTTACCTTCCAAAATCGTTACGTAGACTTGAGAAAATGTTCGCTCTGACACTCTTAATCACTCAATATTTTGGTCAACGGGCAGAATTAACCAACTGAATGTAATCGACAATGGTGCTAGGAGTATTCAGGTATCGTACAGTGAACCTCACCAAGTGATTACGTACTCCCGTCGGCGAAGAACGAGAAAGACGAGTGATTTAGCGAAGCGTTGAACCTACCGGATATGTAGCTAGACGTGAAGAGAGAACGAGGCAAGCGCCTACTCGGTTATTATAAGCTCAGTCAACAAGTTTAAACAATCCCCACACCGCCATTGGTTATCGCAATGATGATTTGGAGGAGCGTGATTGGCTCTGTGACGTCACGGAATTCGACACCCCTGCCTCTCGCAATTCCCATTCCTAGCTATAATTACGTCACTAACATACATGTGATTATCAGTATGCAATGTATATTAACGCCACTTCATGATAAACAAGCCAGATTTGAAGGATTTACTTCAATCAATAAATTAATATACTCGGCAATCATGTTTGGAGTACTGACGAGTGGATCGATTGGACTCTGCAAGGTACGGGAATCAGCTGGTCACAGGGGGACACAGCCCACAGAATTTAGAATTCTTTGACACGATCCTTGACTCGTGACATTTGCACACACAATGAGATATTGCTCCACTCGATGTCTTATAATCATGAAGTGGTACCAGGTGTATTACATGTATAATTAATTCAATGCTAAAGTGCATCCACACCTCACTCTGTGTGGTAGTTAACTCACATAGGTGTGTTCACAACTTGCCAATGAGTGAAAAACTCCAACATTTACATTTAAAATCAATTCTAGGAGAAACTCCGTGGCAAGGATGAACAGCCTATCTATGAACCCTGAGTCACGCCACGTTCTTCATCGGGCGCTTAATAGGCGAGCCCACACTTTAAAGCGAGTTGCCAAACGGCATTTTGATGGCGATTTCTAGGCTGGAAAATATGTCCTATGTCGGGCAAAGTTATATTGGGCTTCCTATTGTGGAACGACTTATTATAACTTATTCAATATTTTTTACATATTTTTAACTTATCTTGGACTTATTTTCATACGAATACAGCCATGAATAAAAATATATATCCTATTATTTCAGAAGAGGCTTTTTAGTCTGCTTATACGCAAAGATAACAAAATTAGAATGATATACAAACTTATACAGGCCTTTTATAATTATATTTTACATTTTACGTCGTCAATGATAGTAACAGTACTAAATCACAATAAGATGTTGATAATATATTGGTGTCTCCGTACGATACGTTCTCTGCTGCTGCAGCAACCAGTGTGCGATCCCCGCAGTATCCACACATTCAGTTAGCTTGCTTTCACCTCTTCATGCGTCTGGCAGCGCAAGGTATGCATATTTCTAATACTAATAAATGTGAAAATATGGCATTTCAACATTTTCCGCTTCATGGTATGGGTCATGCTAAATACAATTGTTAATATTTGTAGGCTGTTATACTCGTGCAGTTCATGAAAGCCGCATAATGCACACATTTCGACTTTTACTATTTACTAATTTATATGAAAAATATAGTATATTCAGCATATATTATGCGAAAACACAAAAGTATGTATTTTTTTATACATCTAAGTAAAAGGTCGTGAACTAGAACGCTAATTTTCTAGTGTAAAATAAGGTATGAAATTTAACTGAGTTACCCATGTCCAGCACTTAAAATGTCGCAGATAAAAAATAGACCACCATCTGGCAACATCACTCAAAGTGTGGGCTCGCCTATTGGACCCTTGGTGGCTCAGTACAACGTGACGTCATGCGTGGAGCAGACGACATTTCAACCCAAAGTGGTTTGACTTGGCATATTTAGACTTTTGGAAGGAATACGGACCAAAAAAAGTCCGTATTCCTTCCAAATATATATATATATATATATATATATATATATATATATATATATATATTTCACTTATTGGCAAGTTGTGAACACACCTATGTGAGTTAACTACCACACAGAGTGAGGTGTGGATGCACTTTAGCATATATATATATATATATATATATATATATATTTATATAAAGTAAAACTCAAGATACCTATCCTTGCCCAGAACATTGGCCATCCTCCATTCAAAACTTCGGCGAAACCTTTACAGATATGCTAAACTTATAAACACTTTCTGATAGTCTGGCACAAAGCTTTAATTTCCAAACTACCCACACACTGTACATCCTTCACTGCAGCCGCCCTTTGCATTTACGTGATGACACAGTGACACACTTGACCTCTAACCTTACCCTCTTCTCCACATGGGGCTGAGTAAAACTCGAGTCTTTCAATGCTTGTAAAACACAGTTCCTTCACCTATCAACACATGCAAATTTCTTCTAAATGACACACACCTTCTTCAGTGACACACAACTTAATCTTTCCTTCTCTCTCATTATTTGTGGTCTCCCACACTCCTTTGGAGAGATCATAATTACCTCTCCAGTAAATCTGCCTCAAAGAAGTTAGGTGTGCTGCGCAGATTCTGTGAATACTTCACTCCCACACAGTTGCTATCTCTGTGCAGGGGTCTCATCTGCCCATGTATGGAGTATGGCTTCCATGTGTAGGGTGAATAAACTTTCACAACACTTCAGGAGGAAGGTATCAAAGTCCTTTAGTCTCATCAACTCTCCCCATCTCACTGATTCACTACAGCCTCTCTCTTGACCATAAAGTTGCATCATTCTTTTCTGTCGCTACTCCACTGGACTCTCTCAATGTGTGCTTTTTCCCTCCAGAACAGCATGCAACACTCGCCAAGCTCACAGGTGAAGTCAGTAAACAGACAGGCCTTCATCCTTTAGTCCTCGTCTTCCTCAGTGGGTTTGATTTACCATATTGGTTTTGGTTAATTTTCCTGGATACCCTACCTGACTCCACCCTCCCAATTCATCTGGACTTGGGACCTGTGCTGGGTCTGGCTGGTTTATAAATTTGTATGATTTGGTAGATGATGGTTTTACAGCTGGATGCCCTTTCTGATACACATCTTCCCTATTTCAAGGAAGGATGCTGCTGCAACCACTAATCAATATCTTCACTACGCATTAGTGGAGGGGTAAAGATCATACACCTCTGTGGGTGGGACCATCAGTATCTATACAACTGCACTCTTGCTCAAATCAGATGTTTGTTTGAACGGATCCTTCACTGCCTCTGTTGATCCGTCCTCATCCCCCCTGGGAAACAAATGCTACCCACTGCTCCACGGAATATCAATATCGTCAATTTCATCTGTCTACTCCTTTTTCCCTTTACATCTACACACTTCTGTTTCTTCATTCCACTATTGTTCCACCACCTTCCAAAAACGCAGGTTCTATTTGCTCTGTAAAGTTTGTATACATGAACACAGTAATAGAGCTTGGTCAGTTCAACAAGCTTTGGAGCAACTTATGTCTCATATTTACAAACTTCAGACTTTCATCATCACACACGGTTTCATATTTCCATTTATATTGCTCATGTCCTCCCAACCATACTAATTTTAGCCTCTTAAACACAAACACACATACACACACACCATTTCTACGAAACTCTTTACATAAGGTCCTGATACCTCCCCCCCCCCCCTCTCTCTCTCTCTCTCTCTCTCTCTCTCTCTCTCTCTCTCTCTCTCTCTCTCTCTCTCTCTCTCTCTCTCTCTCTCTCTCTCTCTCTCTCTCTCTCTCTCTCTCTCTCTCTTTTCCTTCTTCCCTTTGATATCTTTGTACCCTGCCACCTACAGTGCACCCTTCAACCCCTACCCCCACCAAATATTTTTCCCCCTTCACCCCATT
>JAWQEG010006393.1:0-45878 GCA_033782935.1 Petrolisthes cinctipes
TCCCCGGCACAAGAGGGAGGAGGGGAGAGAGGGAAGGGAGAAGTGAAGGGAGGAGGGCAGATGACTTGGGAAGGACACTCCCACACCAGATGTGGAGTGGGAGAGGGGGGAGAGGGAGGTGATGTAATGGAGGGTGGGGTGGGAGGGGGAGGGAAGATGTGGAGAGAGAGAGAGAGAGAGAGAGAGAGAGATAGGAGAAGGAAGATGTGAAGAGAAAGAGGGCTGGGATTGGGTAGGGGAGAGAGAAATGTAGGTAGGGAGAGGGAAGATTTGGGAACATGGGGGGAAGATGAGAGGGGAGTGGGGAGAAGGGGGAAGAAGATGAGAGGGAGTGGGGGGGGAGGGCCAGTGAAGACGTGTTGAGATGGAACCAATAATTCTAAATGCAAAAAAAAAACAAGGACCAGGGAGAACGAACAAAAGGAAGATGGGTGAGTTGACGAAGGAGGAAGAGAAGGAGGAGGAGGAGGAGGAGGAGAAGGAAAAGGAAAAGGAAAAGGAGAAAAAGAAAAAGGAGTAGGAGAAGAAGAGAAGGTGAAGGAGGAGAAGAAGAGAAGGATGGAGGAGGAGAAGAAGAGAAGGGTGAAGGAGGATGAGAAGAGAAGGATGGAGGAGAAGAAGATAACGGTGGAGGAGGAGAAGAAGAGAAGGGTGAAGGAGGGAAGAAGAGAAGGGTGAAGGAGGAGAAGAAGAGAAGGGTGGAGGAGGAGAAGAAGAGAAGGGTGAAGGAGGGGAAGAAGAGAAGGGTGGAGGAGGAGAAGAAGAGAAGGGTGGAGGAGGAGAGAAGAGAAGGGTGGAGGAGGAGAAGAAGAGAAGGGTGAAGGAGGAGAAGAAGAGAAGGGGTGAAGGAGGAGAAGCAGAGAAGGGTGGAGGAAGAGAAGGAAGAGATAAAGAAGAAGAAAAAGGAGAATAAGAGAAGGATGGAGGAGAAGAAGAAAAAGAAGAAGATGAGGAAGAGAAAAAGAAGGAACAAGGAGGAGAAGAAAAAGGAGAAGAAAAGTGAGATGGGAGGAAAGAACTCTACATGAAGTGAACAAGAAAATTTTGAAAGAAACTGCGCGCTGGAAGTACGAAATGTTATGCATAAAGGAATATATATCACTGAACATAAATAAGAATAAAGAAAGAGAAGGATATGAAGGTAAAGGATGAGAGAGAGAGAGAGAGAGAGAGAGAGAGAGAGAGAGAGAGAGAGAGAGGAGAATGTAACGGGAAAGGGAAAATAAGAAACAGGAGAATAAAAAAGAATGGAGAGAAGAAAAAAAGGGTGTCAAGAAAATATTATTATTATAGAAAAGCTTAAAACATAGTGATAATAAGTTGTGGCATAACAAGGAGAAAGTGAAATTTTAAATAATAATATTAAAAAATTAGAAGTAAAATATAATTATTGAGAAAAGAATGTGTGCCTTTAAAATGATGAGAAAGAAGAAGAATAATAAGAGGAGAAGGAGAAAGAAGAGGAAGAAGGAGAGAAAGGAGGAGGAGGAGGAAGAAGAAAAAGAAGGGGAGGAGGAAGTGAATGAGAAGAAGAAGAAAAAGATGAAGAAAAAGAAGATGAAGAAAAAGAAGAGGAGGAGAAAAGGAGGAGAAGAAGAAGAAAAAGAAGAGGAGGAGGAAGAAGAAGAAAAGGAAATTATAGAAGAGGAGATAAAAGAAGATGATGAGAAGAGGAATACAAAGAAAGACAGGAAGAGGAGAAAAGAAGAAAATGAAAAGAAATATGTAGGAGCAGAAGAGGAAGAAGGAAAAGAATATAGGAAGGGGAAGAGGAATACAAAGGAAGACAGGAAAAAGAAGAAGAAAATGAAAAGGAATAGGGAAATAAAAAAGAAAAAGGAGGAGAAGAAGAAAAGGAAAAGGGAAATAAAGAAGAAGAAATAAGAAGAGGAGTAGGAGGAGGTGGAAAAGGAAAACTGGAAGAGGAGAGAAAAAGAAAAAGTAAATGAAAATGAGAAAGAAATAGAGAAGGAGGAGGAGGAAAAGGAAAACGGAAGAGGAGGAGAAAAAGAAGAAGTAAATGAAAACGAGAAAGAAGAAGAGAAGGAGGAGGAGGAAAAGGAAAACGGGAAGAGGAGGAGAAAAAGAAGAAGTAAATGAAAACGAGAAAGAAGAAGAAGAGAAGAAGGAGGAGGATGAAAAGGTGAGGGTTGAGAATTAAGGAAGTGAAGCCCAAACGTGATATGAAACCTCTCGCCCTCCACATTGACAGATTGAGATGTACTGATATATGGATGGGGTGGAGGAAGGGTGGAGATGGTGGAGGAAAGGAGGGGTGGAAGGTGGAGATGGTGGATGAAAGGAGTGTGGAGGGGAGGGGAGATGGTGGGGGAGGAAAGAGAGTTGAGGGGAGGGGAGATGGTGGGGAGGAAAGGAGAGAGGAGGGGAGGGGGAGATGGTGGGAGGAAAGGAGTGGGGGGAGATGGTGGAGGAAAGCAAGGATGGAGGGGGAGGAAAGGAGAGGGAGGGGGAGATGGTGGAGGAAAGCAGGGATGAGGGGGAGGAAAGGAGAGGGGAGGGGGAGATGGTGGAGAAAAGCAGGGAGGAGTGGAGGGGGCTGATGGTGGAGGAAAGGAGTGGGAGGTTTGATGGTGGAGGAAAGAGGGGTGGAGGGGGAGGAAAGGAGAGTGGAGGGGGAGATGGTGGAGGAAAGGAGTGGGGGGGAGATGGTGGAGGAAAGGTGGGGGGAGGGGAGGGGCTGATGGTGGAGAAAGGAGGGGGGGGAGATGGTGGAGGAAAGGAGTGGGGAGGGAGATGGTGGAGGAAAGGTGGGAGTGGAGGGGGCTGATGGTGGAGGAAAGGAGGGGAGAGGGGAGATGGTGAAGGAAAGCAGGGTGGAGGGGGAGGAAAGGAGAGTGGAGGGGAGATGGTGGATGAATGGAGGGGGAGATGGTGGATGAATGGAGGGGGGAGTGGGAGGTGGAGATGGTGGAGGAAAGAAGTGGAGTGGGAGATGGTGGAGAAAGGAGGGAGGAGTGGAGGGGAGATGGTGGAGGAATGAATAGAGTGGGAGATGGTGGAGAATGGAGGGGGAGGGGAGGGAAAGGATGGTGGAGGGGAGAAGAGATGGTGGAGGAAGAAGGGAGGGAAGGAGGTGAGGCTGTAGGAAGAGGGAGATGTTGGTGGAGGAAAGGAGTGGAGGGGGAGGGAGGGGTCAAGGGTGAGTGGAGGTGGTGGTGGTGGTGGGGGGGAGGGATGGGAGGGGAAAGGTGAAGGATGGAGGAGAGTCAGTAAGTGCGTGAGTTTTGGTGGTGATGGGGGGGGGTGTGGTGAGGGAGTTTTTAGGGGGGGGGAGTGAAGAGCAGAGTATAAAGGGAAGGGGGGAGTGGAGAAGAGAAAATAGAAGAGAGAGAGAGAGAGAGAGAGAGAGAGAGAGAGAGAGAGAGAGAGAGAGAGAGAGAGAGAGAGAGAGAGAGAGAGAGGAGAGGATTGGATAATAGATTAAAAAAATATATAATAGAAAAATAAAGGGATGTAAAGGTAAAGAGAGATACAAAAGAAATCAAACAACAACAACAACAACAACAACAGATTTATTGGTCCTTACGAGGTTGTCTGGGTCTGAGCTACTAAATAATAATAGAAAGAAGGATAAAATAGTGGAAGATGGGAGAAGAGAAGGGTAAGGGAGGAAAGTAGAGAAATAATATAGAAGGAGAAACAGAAGAGAAATATAGGAGGTAAGGAGAAGGAGGAACAAAAGAGAAAAAGAGGAGAGGGGGAGCATGCAGAACGAAGGACAGAAAGAGAGAAGAGGATAGGAAACAGAGACGAGGTGGGTAGGAGAGGAGACAAGTAGTGTGGGGGGAGGGGAAGGTAAGAGGATTACAAGGACGAGTAGCAGAAGGAGGAGGAGGGGTGAACAGAGGTCGAGGACGTGACGAAAGAGAGAGAGAGAGAGAGAGAGAGAGAGAGAGAGAGAGAGAGAGAGAGAGAGAGAGAGAGAGAGAGAGAGAGAGAGAGAGAGAGAGAGAGAGAGAGAGAGAGAGAGAGAGAGAGAGAGAGAGATGAATATATATATTTTTCTCATTTTAAAACCCAAGAATACTATAATTAGCGCCCCACTAGCGGGTTAGGTAATTGTTTCGGTCACGTCTGTCTGTCCGTTTGTCCGTCTGTCTCTATGTTAAGGCTCTAGTGACCTGAATAATTGACCTAATACAATCATTTTTTGGTGTGAGGATGGGTAAGGGTCTTTTCTTGAACACAATCCTCCACCAATATTATTGCCTTGAGGATAAAATAATTTAAAATGCATTCTGGTGAAAATCAATTTCTTCAATATTTTTACGTAAGAAGGAAGTAGGTGGTATGTATCCGACATGGTCAGAATCGATTTTTGCTCGTTAAATTTTAGCGTGCGTAACGTAAACACACAAATATTTACTTTCAGCTTATTTAGGCTACTCCTTCAGTGAGCTCGCCCACTACAATGACGAAGAAGTATTGTTTTGGCATACTTTGGTCATAAGATTCCTCCAAAATACTTTAAGCAACAGGCTACCTTTATTCATAGTGTTACGAATATGGATATAATGCTTCATGGCTTCGTTTAGAGGAACCAGTTGACCTTTACTGTAATCATCGACATAAAACGACCACCTCAATTTAGGATTCTGTATTTTCCCTCTTTGATTTTTCATAACAGGGTAAATGTCGGACGAACCTAACCTGACCTAACATAACCTGATATAACCAAACCAATTATATTCTGACCCAATATAATCAATCCTAACAGAACCTAACCTAATATAACCAAACCTATTATAACCAAATCTAATATAATAAAACCTAACCTAGCCAAATATAATCAAACCTAACCAATTATAACTAAATCTAATATAACTCAACCCAACCTAACCCAACCTAACCTAACTTAACCTAACCTAACCTAACCTAACCTAACCTAACCTAACCCAACTTGACCTAACCCAACCCAGCCAACCCAACCAAACCAAACCCAACCCAACCCAACCCAACAAACCCAACCCCTCCCACCTAACCCAACCCAACCCAACCCAACCCAACCCAACCCAACCCAACCCAACCCAACCCAACCCAACCCGACCCGACCCGACCCGACCCGACCCGACCCGACCCGACCCGACCCGACCCGACCCGACCCGACCTGACCCGACCTGACCTGACCTGACCCAACCCAACCCAACCTAACCTAACCTAACTTGACCTAACCCAACCCAGCCAACCCAACCCAACCCAACCCCTCCCAACCCAACCCAACCAACCCAACCTAACCTAACCTAACCTGACCAACAGAGAGGGTGGTCGGCAGTGGTATTGAGACAAGCGAATATACAGAACAGAAATATGTTTGTTACCCGATGTGTGTGGTTTGTAATTTTTTTTTCTTTGTTTTGTGTTTTGGAAGAGTCACCCATTACATTGTGGTTGAGATGTGGATGGATTATGTGGATGTAAATGAGTGGAGAAGAGGAATAAAGAGGAGGGAGTGTGGATGGATGGAAATAAAAGTGGATATAAAGGAAGAGAAGGGAGGGGAATGTGGAGGTATGAAGTAAGAAGAGAAGGAAAATGAGTATAGAAGGTGGAGTAGGAGGAAGGAAGGAAGCAAACAGGTTTAATAGGAGGAGACGAGAGATGTAGGAAGAAAATGGAGATCAACGTGGAAAAAACAACATCAACACATACACACACACACACACCTACACCTCAAGGCCTCAGGAAATGAGCTTAGATATAGGTTTGGTGAGATGACAAAAGGAAAGGAAAGGTTATTATGGTCTTGAAGGAGGTAGGGTTGGAAATTGGAAAGGTTGGGGGGTGGGTGGGGTGGAACTGATGGGAGTGTGTGAGTAGAAAATTGATGGGGTGTGGGTAGAAAACTGATGGGGTGTGTGTGGGTAGAAAATTGATGGGGTGTGGGTAGAAAACTGATGGGGTGTGTGTGGTAGAAAACTGATGGGGTGTGTGTGGGTAGAAAACTGATGGGGTGTGTGTGGGTAGAAAACTGATGGGGTGTGAGGGGAGACTGATAGGAGTGTGTGTGGTTAGAAAACTGAAAAGGAGGGTATAGAAAACTGATGGGGTGTGGGTAGAAAACTGATGGAGTGTGTGTGGGTAGAAAACTGATTGGGTGTGAGGGTAGCCAACGGGAGGTGTGGGGGTAGAAAACTGTATTAGGTGTGTGGGTAGAAAACTGATTAAGGGTGTGTGTGGGTAGAAAACTGATTAAGAGTGTGGGTAGAAAACGGGGTGGGGTGTGGTAGCAAAGGAAGAAAATGGGAAATGCAGGCGGGTTGAGTTTACACAGAAAAGGATGGTATTAATTTTCGTGGGTAAACACAGGTAGAAAATGTGAAATGTGGATGCGGGAACCTAAGACAATATAATAATTAAACGGAGGATAAAATTCATAACCGCAAAAAAATGAAATGTTGTGAGCTGGAGAAGATAGAGAGAAAAAAATCTTTGTATATTATTGTAATGGTGAAAAGTTATTAATACTTATTATTATATATTACAGAAGAAAGCCAGCAGATGTGTTTAATTAAGGGACCCTGTGATGTAGTAAGAAAATTGGAGATGAACGAGTCCTTAAAATATTGCCACAACACACACACACACACACACACACACACCTATATTATATGGAAGGAGCTTGTTTCGTGACGTGGTCAGGAGGAATCAGAAGTCTCCAATATTCGTACACGATCACACACAAGGTCCTTAAGGGGTTAATACACTTTTGGTAGTACACATTAGAACGCCTTGATTCCTCCAAAATATGCCAGGAAACAACAGGACCAGATGAACTATAAATAATAATGGATGATGGTGGTCTGTTTTGTGGATTAGTTTGGAGGAATCAGATGCCCCTAAAAATTATTACTGGACGAATATTTATACCTTTTATATGTTGAATTATTATCTATTGTTAGTCCAGAAATAAATATGTAAATTTTAATCTATTTTTATGGTTTATTTAACTTTTTTTTTTTTAATATATAAGTCGTATTTTCTTTAATATTTGTATTCTTATTTATATATATTATTATTATTATTATTGTTGTTATCGTTATTATTATTATACTATTACTATTATTTATTTATTAATTTATTAGTTTATTATTTATTTATTTATGAAGTTATTTTTATGTCAGCATCGACTTTTCCCTCCGATAAGAAAAATTGCTTAGTGTTAATTAAAGATTAATGTTGTTATTGAAGGGTTATAGTAAAGAGGTCGTGATGGGTGGAGTGGGTGAAGGTCGAGTGTGTGTGTGTGTGTGTGTGTGTGTGTGTGTGTTGCGTGCGTGCGTGAAGGGCCTGATTTTTCACGGACACAAACAGGAATTGCTTCGTGTGTGTGTGTGTGTGTGTGTGTGTGTGTGTGTGTGTGTGTGTGTGTGTGTAGAGGTCAAAGAACAAAATATATATAGGCTATTTTTCATGTTGTGTGTACCTCATTTGTGTTTGTGTGTATATGCAGTATATACATTTATACAGTATGTATATATATATATATATATATATATATATATATATATATATATATATATATATATATATATATATATATATATATATATATATATATATATATATATATATGCGAATTATCTGTATATGTATGAACAGTGAACTATATAATTATAATTGTGTGTGTGTTTGTGTATGAATGTCTGTGTAGGCTATATGTTTGTGTGTATATATTTATATGTGTGTGTGTGTGTGTACCGTAATAGCACCGGTACTTGTCTATGCCATTCATCCTGTCCCATTAGATTTGTGTGTGTGTTTGTGTATGCATGTCTGTGTTGGCTATATGTTTGTGTATATATGTTTATATATATATGTGTGTGTGTGTGTGTGTGTGTGTGTGTGTGTGTGTGTGTGTACCGTAATAGCACCACTACTTGTCTATGCCATTCATCCTGCCCCATTTAGATAACAATGTGTGATACCTTTACATTAACATAAACATCTCACTATACACGTCGTCAACTAAACCAATGGATCTCTGCTTATCATAGTACATACCATTGGACTGTAGGCACCGGGGATTTCCCTTTGAAACACGTAATCAATGAGTGGTGGTGGCAGGGAATTGGTAGAGGGCACATACACACATACACGAACTCAAACACTGCACGCACATACTCGCACGCACACATGCACACTCGCACGCACACATGCACAAGGATATATACACAACACGCACATACACTCACCAGTGGAATTGTTAGATCACACACACACACACACACACACACACACACACACACACACACACACACACACACACACACACACACACACACACACACACACACACACACACACACACACACCAGTGGAATTGTATCTCTATCTATCTCTCTCTCACACACACACACACACACACACACACACACACACACACACACACACACACACACACACCTATCAAAGATCTATAATAAGGGTTTGGTTGGTGGTGCGTGGTGGAGACAACAACAACAATTAATATGTAATAACTATAAGGAGTGACAGACACACTATAAGAATATCAAACAGCCTCTACACACACACACACACACAACAACTTAATATTCCTCCACGTATACTGTATGTACATGTAGACAAGAGGGTGGGGCGTCCTGGTAACATGTGTGATTGGGTAATAACTCATTTATTTACAAGTGTCTGAGAGAGAGAGAGAGAGAGAGAGAGAGAGAGAGAGAGAGAGAGAGAGAGAGAGAGAGGACTGTGTTTAATGTTTGGGTGTGTGTTTTAATAATTCTACTGGTGTGTGTGTGTGTGTGTGTGTGAGAGGAAGAATGTGTTCAGTATATATATGTATATGTGTGTGTGTGTGTGTGTGTGTGTGTGTGTTACAATGTTGATGGTTTTAAGATTCATGAGGGGGGTTGGGGGGGGGGGAGAATGCGAAAATGTATGGAAATAAATATGTCCTTCACTCAAACCATGACTTGTTAATTTTAATGTTCCAAAAAAGGACTCACGATCAGCGAAAAAAAAAAAAAAAAAAAAAATGCATACTTTTGGAAGTGGAAAAAAAATACAAGGTCTAAATTATCATCCCTGGGCACACCACGTTCCACCTCCTAAACCTTGTGATGACACGGTACACGGCAGGTGGCATGGCAAGGGCAGGGCAGGGCAGGGCAGGGCAGGGCAGGGTAGGGTAGGGTAGGGTAGGGTAGGGTAGGAAGGGTAAGGAAGGGTAGGAGAGGGGGAGGTAGTGCAAGGTAGGGTAAGGAAGGGTAGGAGAGGGCAGGGCAGGGCAGGGCAGGGCAAGGCAAGGTAAGGTAAGGTAGGGTAGGGTAGGGTAGGGGGAGGTAGTGCTGGGAAGGGGTTGGTAGGGCAGGGCAGGGCAGGGCATAAGAAGGTCAGTAAAAACACATCTGGGTTTGAAAGGAAATGCCAAAGCAGGGCAGGGTAGGGTAGGGCAGAGCAAGGCATTTCTGGAGAAGATAAAACAAGGCAGGGCAGGGCAGGGCAGGGCAGGGCTGGATAGAACAGGGTAGGGTAGGGTAGGACAAGGCATCCCAGGACAAAACAAAACAATACAAAGCAGGGCAGGGCAGGGTAGGGTAGGGCAGGGCAGGGCAGGGCAGGGCAGGGCAGGGCAGGGTAAGGCAAGGCAGACAAGGGTAGGGTAGGGTAGGGTAGGGTAGGCCAGGGCAGGGCTTGGCAGGTCAGAGTGAGACAGACAGCCACGTGAAGACACTCCCCACACCAACCTCAGGGAAAGCGGGAAATCCCGAGGAGTAGCCTTTCAATGTATATATACCGTACCCAAACCCTGAGAAGGAGGGCACTGGTTTGCTTCTATTTTATCACACATTAAATATCTTTCCGGGAGTCGACCCTATAGTTTTTGGACACTACGTCATCAAACACATAGGCTTCGTTGAATAAAAGGTAAGTATGTTCGTTTTGGACTCGAGCTGCCACTCCCTTGCATTTTATCAACTGTCCCTCCTCTCCATTTATTTCCTACTTATATTTTAACTATTGTTCCTCCTCGCTGTATGTCTGCTTCTCCCTGCTCTCTGTCTGCTTCTCACTCCTCTCTCTGTCTGGTTCTTCCTGCTCTCTGTCTGCTTCTCCCTGCTCTCTGTCTGCTTCTCACTCCTCTCTCTGTCTGGTTCTTCCTGCTCTCTGTCTGGTTCTCTCTGCTCTCTGTCTGCTTCTCCCTGCTCTCTGTCTGCTTCTCACTCCTCTCTCTGTCTGGTTCTTCCTGCTCTCTGTCTGGTTCTCTCTGCTCTCTGTCTGCTTCTCCCTGCTCTCTGTCTGCTTCTCACTCCTCTCTCTGTCTGGTTCTCCCTGCTCTCTGTCTGCTTCTCCCTGTTCTCTGTCTGCTTCTCACTCCTCTCTCTGTCTACTTCTCCCTGTTCTCTGTCTGCTTTTCCCTCATCTCTGTCTGCTTCTTCCTGATCTCTGTGTACTTCTCACTCTGTAATTCCTGGTACCGGATTTCCTGGACAATAACACCGACGAACTGTATTGTACACTTTGATCCAAACCTCTGTACACTCCCTCTGATCTACACAAGAGGAATTCTACGAGCAGCAAATGTGGCCATGCTTTCTGTATTCATCTATACACAGTCAACTCACTCGTGGATAAAAGCCAACCTCATATTATATTCAGAAATCAGAATTGTTAACTCGGTTCTGTTACCTGGTATATATATTTTGGAAGAATCAACTAAGTCTAATGTACCAAAAGTATACTATACCCTTAATAAGACAATGTAAGGCAGAAAACATCAAATGATAATAATACAGAGTGGTACAGTTGCGGGCACATGAAACAGACACAGTTAAAACGAAAGGGGGGGGGGGGTCCCTCAGAGAGCATAATAAATAAGGTCTCGCCTCTGTAAACCAACCAGGTCCTTGTCTCGTTCCCTTATAATTATGTTCGATGGGGGGGGCCTGTCTGCCTTGGACAATAATATTACAATAAATAATGAGGGAAGTATAGGTGTTGTTCGTTGTATGTCAGTAAGTATATTGAGAAGAACAAGACGTGCCGATACTTTGTCAAATCTGATGACCACAACACCTATACCTGTCACACCTCCTGCTGATTCACACACACACACACACACACACACACACACACACACACACACACACACACACACACTCTCTCTCTCTCTCTCTCTCTCTCTCTCTCTCTCTCTCTCTCTCTCTCTCTCTCTCTCTCTCTCTCTCTCTCTCTCGACAACCACCTTGCCGTCGGTGAGAGAGCTTGTGTGATCTGTTTGAATTTTGCTAGCTATGCTGGGGGACATTTAGTCCAGTTGGGTTACCCGTGCCAGAAAGGTAGCGTTATTAGGATCCTGACTAAGAGTTAAGAGTTGTCAAATCTTCATGTTAATATTAAGTTTCACAACTGCTCTTCAACTGTCCTAAAAAAAAAAAAAAAAAAAAAAAAAAAAAAAAATTCTTCATCACTTTCGATATAAGTTTTTATTGTTAAGGACCTCACCAGCTACCTTATGCCGTGTGAGAAGGGAGGCTTTGGAACCTCCTAAAACAACGCCTTTTAACGCTCACAGGTTTCGAAAGGGCTGAGATTGAAGGGATCTCAGGCGTGTGGGGTACGAGTAATGGAGATGCCTCAGGACCCCCGTAGGTATTCTCTTAGATTAATAAGCCTGACCAGCTCCCTGTGACCGTTCTTATGTGCCTAAAGGCTCGACTGCTCTTTGGTGAGAGAGCTTTCGTGCCTCGCTGGCTGCCAGGCCAGTAAAAGATCTCGGATTAAGTCGTGGACATTTAGTTTTACTATTTGCTTTAAGTTTGGCCGCAGATGGAGGATTAGTAGGGATTAGTAGGACGACGGTTACACTTCAAGCACCCCTGTCGAAAAATCAGAGTCCCATTTACTTAGGACTCTTGTGCTGCTCAGTTGGGAGCTGCGGCACGATTGGGGCCGTCCGACCCAGGGGAGACCTTAGGGTTGGTGTGCTTGGCTCATAAGGTTTCTGTTGGCCGAACGACCGAAAACCTTCTGGAAGTAGGCGGATGAGACTTATGCGAGACCAAATCACACTACCCTTTCTTTTATATTATTGGTCTGAAATTGAATTAGAGCGAGATGACTGGTCCATCAGCTAGAAAATTTACATGTACTACATGCAAGGTGTACCGCTGGTGTGAGGACTTCAGCGGGAGGAGTGCGAGCGACCTAGACTCCTCGAGTGTCTGCGACTTTTGCAAACTCGAGGAGAGGTTGATGAAGCACATCTCACTGCTCACGAAGGAGAACAACTCCCTAAAGGAGGAAGTTCTCCGAATGGACTCGCAGAGGTGTGACTGCCATGTGAGAGACAAGGCAGTCCAAGGAGCTTCTTCACCGGAGAGCTCCACCACGGCGGTAAAGAAGAAGAAGAAGAACAAGAAAAAGAACAACAAGAAGAAGAACAACAAGAAGAAGAACAGCAACAATGAAGAGGGAGAAGAGACTGCAGAAGGAAAAGAGACTGCAGAAAAGTGTGATGGAAAAGAGGAGGGGAATATGGAGAAGGAAGAAAAACCCAAGAAGACAATTGAGGAGGGATTAGAGGAAAGTGAGGAATCAAATAAGAAGGAAAAGAAAATGAAGAAGGAAAAGAAGACGAAGAAGAAGCAACCTGGAGGAAGTGACGAGCCCGGCAGGAATTCAAAACACTCTCGGGTTCCTCACAAGGCATCTCGTGCTCCTACCAAGGAGAGGCCTGTGGATATACACATTGTAGGTGATTCCCAGGCACGAGGGCTGGAACCCCTAATGGCAGATCGCCTTCACACTTCTGTGAAGGTGAATTGTTTGCCAGGTTGTGGCAATGCTGACCTCCGAAAGGAAGCTGAGAGGATCCAAACGTCCAGATCTGCTGTCATTGCACTCATGGTGAGTGGTAATGACATCTACCTGAGAAATGGTAGAGTAGGCATGACCGAAGGAGTCCTCTCGGATGTGCTCGGTGCAGTAGACGACTGTGGGTCAAAAACCCGCAGAAGGGTAGTTGTTGGCATGCTCCCAAGGAGAGGCCCTTTAGGGACTGCTCTGTCAAAGAACATTGCAGTAAATCAGCGCCTGGCTGATTTGTGTACTGCCGAGGGGGTGTTCTTTGTGGACCCCTACACCTCACTCTTTGGTAGAGACGACCTCTACCAGAGGGATGGCACACATCTCTCACTAAAGGGGAAAGAAGTGCTTTCCAAATTAATGGAAGACGCCGTCCGACGATGTCTCAGGAGCACTCGACCGAGCGTGGAGGAGAGCCCTCGTCGCTATGCTAGAGTGACCCAGAGAAGACATTCGCTGAGATCCTGAAGAAGGATATCCCCAGCACTACCAAGACAATGACCGAACCGGGAAACGGAGGAGTCTAGGGAGCCCTGCAGTTGGGGGTTCCCTGAAGGTTCTATTGTTCAACGCCAGGTCCATCCGAAACAAGTTTTTGGAACTGCGGGCCCTCGTTGCGACAGAGGAACCCGAGATGGTGGCCATAACGGAGTCATGGTTGAGAACCTCAGACAGAGATCTTGAAGGGGAATTCGTGATTCCAGGCTACCAACTCTTCCACAAAGATAGAGAGGACAGAGGGGGTGGTGGTGTGCTGTTGTATGTAAAGAACTCCATCAAATTGATGACCTGCAACATCACATCGAACCACGAGCTCCTTGGAGTTGACCTAGAAATAGGCACTGCAAAATACAGAACCCTGCTGCTTTATAGACCCCCTGGACAACTCAATGAGATGGACAGGGACCTATACCAGTTGCTGGGTGAACTAGTGGACGGCAGGGTGTGCATCCTTATGGGGGACTTCAACACACATGTTGACTGGGAAACCAGAGAGCCCTCTGCCGAGAACACACCACTCTTGGAGTTTGTAAATGATGAATTCCTCACTCAATGGGTAAGGGAGCCAACTAGAGGTGCTAACATACTCGACTTGGTCCTCACCTCAGAGGATGACATCATTCAAGACCTCTCTGTAAACGAAGAAATAGGTGGAAGCGACCACAAGCTTATAAGATTTTCAGTTAAAGTCCCTAATATGGAGTCCGTGACCCCGGTGCATAGAAAATTAGACATGGGGAGAGCGAACTTTGCAGGTCTTCGTGAAAGCGTTGCTGAAATGGAACTAGAAGAGGGAGAGAGTGCTGATGATCTGTGGAGGTCATTCTTGTCTTCCTTCATGGAACTTCAGTCGCGCTTTATTCCTCTGAAGGGAACAGGTCAGAAGTTCATTCAACCTAAGTGGTTTAATCGGGAAATCCGTAACCTACTAAGGGAGAGGAGAACTGCGTATCGTCGAGCGAAGGCATCTGGGGACTTTGACGGTCATAGAAGACTGAATCGAAACGTGAAGTCCAAAATAAGGGCGGCTAAGCGTGCTGAGGAGGTCCGTGTGGCTAGACTCTGCAAAGAGAACCCCAAGGAGTTTTTCAGTTATGTGAATGGCCGTAAACCAATCCGACGCAGGATCGGTCCCTTGGTGAATGAGGATGGAGCATTGATGCACTCTGATGCAGAAAATGCTAACCTCTTAAATGAGTACTTCTCTTCAGTGTTCTCTGAGGAGAGTGGTCCCATTCCCGAACCTTTGGACTCCTTCAGTGAGAAGTTGGAGTCAATGGTCTTCACCCAAGAAGAAATCGAGAGAAAAATAATCGAATCAAAAGCAAACAAGTCCCCCGGTCCGGATGGGTTCTTACCTAGAGTGTTGAAAGAAGTGCATGGTGAAGTATCACGGCACCTGTGCATGGTCTTCAACAGGGTAATCCAGACTGGATGCGTTCCTAGAGACTGGCGTGAGGCAGAGGTGACTCCTATCTTCAAGAAGGGAGATGCTAGCCAACCGTCAAACTACAGACCCATCAGTTTAACCTCGATAGTCTGTAAACTCATGGAGAGCATCATGGTGGACAAAATAACAGCACACTTAGAATCAAATTTGCTACTGAGGGGTTCCCAGCATGGGTTCCGGCAGCACCGGTCATGCCTCACAAATCTGGTGGAATTCTTCCATTTTGTTTTCAGTGAGCATGATCGGGATAAAGCGGTCGATGTTGTCTACTTAGACTTTCAGAAAGCCTTTGATAAGGTACCCCACCGCCGCCTCCTTCGGAAAGTGCGTGCACTGGGCATAGACGGAAATGTGGCAAATTGGATAGAGAACTGGCTAAGTGACAGACGGCAGCGGGTGGTAGTGAATGGACAGGCTTCAGAGTGGGTGCCCGTTACTAGCGGTGTTCCCCAAGGTTCTGTTCTGGGACCACTACTGTTTATCATCTATGTTAATGACGTGGATGGTGACATGGTTGCCAAGATTTCCAAATTCGCCGATGATACTAAGCTTGGTATGAATGTCGCGAAAGAAGGAAATACTACCCGCTTACAAGAAGATCTTAGGAAGATCGGGGAGTGGTCTGACATGTGGCAAATGCCATTTAACGTGAACAAATGCAAAGTTATGCATATAGGCCACAGAAACCCCCGAACAGAGTATAACCTTAAGGGCAATGCTCTCGTAAGCACTGATACTGAGAAAGACTTGGGTGTAACTATCACCAGCGACCAGTTCTCAAAGCAGTGTATTGAGGCTGAGAAGAAAGCCCAAAGGATGTTAGGGTACATAAAGCGACAGTTTGGATACCGGAACAAGGAGATAGTACTTTGTCTGTACAATTCCCTTGTCCGACCGCACCTGGAGTATGCAGTCCAGTTTTGGAGTCCTTCTTACCGAAAGGATATCGCTAGATTGGAACGAGTGCAAGCCAGGGCAACCAAACTTATACCCTCTCTTAGACACAAGAGCTATAAAGAGCGGTTGGTAGAACTCGATCTGTTCTCTTTGGAAACCCGGAGACTGCGTGGTCAGCTTATCGAAGTGTTTAAAATACTACGAGGCTTTGACAATGTAGACTACAGGGACATTTTCCAACTCAGTGAGGGCACAACCAGGAATCATGGCTACAAACTTGAACTGAAGCGATACAACCGTGATCTGTGTGGTAAGTTCTTTACATACAGCATCTGCGGTACTTGGAACGCGCTTCCTGCTGATGTAGTCAACAGCAACTCTGTGGATCAGTTCAAGTCCAGATTAGACAAAGCCTTAAACCACCGTCTAGGTGTTTAAGCCGTTGTGCGAGTGTTCCTTGATGGTTTCACATGACACATTCGAGGACGGTCGCCTACTTGCGCAACTAAACCCACAGGTACCCTCTTTGTATGGATCGTAAGGTCTCCTAGGGTACTTCTTTTCCTTGTAACTCCTTGTAACTCTCTCTCTCTCTCTCTCTCTCTCTCTCTCTCTCTCTCTCTCTCTCTCTCTCTCTCTCTCTCTCTCTCTCTCTCTGATATTGGGTGCCACCTGACAATCGTGTGTGTGTGTGTGTGTGTGTGTATGTGTGTGTGTGTGTGTGACATCAGAGGTAAATATACAACCTACCTTCGCAGTAACAATATATGAAAAACTGCTTATTGCAAATTTGATTACGCATTTGACGAGAAGCTGAGAGTATAGTAAAAAAAAACAAGTTTGGATGGAGGTTAAGAAGACAATAATACATCAATTTCAACGAGAGTCAAAGAATATGCGAATATAAAAATAAATGCCAAAAAATCATTGTACTTTTAACTTAGGATTGTCTGTTTTGCGAGACCTTAGCAACATCAGGTCAAATTAAAGGTCAAGTTACTGGTTCCTTGTCAAGATGGTCCATTAAATTATTATCGAATGACGTCACAATCACAATCCAATATGACATTTTAACAGAGAAGCAGTTGGTTGGTGGGCGTAAGTTGAGTTCGATTTGTTCTTTTGACGTCAGGAGAGAGAGAGAGAGAGAGAGAGAGAGAGAGAGAGAGAGAGCGTAATATTAAAAGCCAGTTGCAAGTTCGTGAAACACCAGTGTCATGTTACAAAAGCCTCTCTCTCTCTCTCTCTCTCTCTCTCTCTCTCTCTCTCTCTCTCTCTCTCTCTCTCTCTCTCGACAATGGGTTTAATCACATATGGCCTCCTGACGGGGAGCAACTCACACTGTTTTTATTACCATCACACACACTCGTCCACCTGGAGTTCAGTGCCTGCAATTTTAATGGGTTGAAAACTTGTTGGTTGACTGGCCGGTGTCAGAGAGCTTAAAGTAAAGTGGGTAATATATACTTTTGGTACATTAGAACGCGTTGATTCCTCCAGAGCAGTGGTTTTCCAAACTTTTTCAGCTTGTTACCCAATTTAACATGTCACATTAAGCATGTTACCCTTTTCACAAAATGTTGTCAACTTTGATGCATTTGACTAAATTAAAACAAATGATATTTTCTTTAATTTATTGTATTTGAATATTGATATATTTGGCTAAATTCAAACACTATAGATATTTTCTTTTATTTATTGATTTTGAGCATTATGCATCTCTAATGACTATTGTCAAAGGCCCAAAGATGTTAAGAATATCAGTGGGATGGATGAAGTTTTAACTCTATTACTTAATTATTATAGGTTTACTTTACATACTAAGACTAAGTTAATTCTAATGCCAGGTACTGCAATGAATTCTTGATTTTCGGAATTCTTAACTCTTTTCTGTTACCCCTCCATTATCCCCGAAAAATTGTTAAATTACCCCCAGGGGGTAAATTACCCCCAGTTTGGGAACCAATGCTCCAAAGTATGCCAGAAAACAGGAACAGATCTCCAAACAATGCAACAAAACAGATTCTTTATCTACTCGTATTATGCCGTAAATAGTCTGTCTCCTAGAAAAAATTTGGAGGAAAAAGAATGAATAGCCTTCAAATATAAACAGAAATAAATTATCTCTTAAGCCCCGACCTTTTAATATATGATTTGATAATTACAAATATATACCAGCCATTTATTTACAGAGGAAGGCTTTGCATCATCATAGGGCTAATATGTTTGTTGAATAAAAGTGAACATTTGTTTTGCAGTCTGTTAGTTGAAGCTTATCTTGGTCTAGGATTATTTCTCGGTAGAGAGTGAGAAAAGACAAATAAAGATAGTTATACTCATTTTAGTGTGCTACAGGAATGTTTATTAGGTAACTTAGAAATTATTTGATATCCAAGTTAGGTTAGGGAATATGAATCCATATTCAGTATATTGCCACGTGACAAATAACGAAAGGGTCTGCCAGGCTTTGCTATCAGATTAAGTTAGGTAAGGTTAGGTTAGGTTAAATTTGGTTATGTTAGGTTAGGTTAGGTTAGGTATGGTTAGGTTGGGTTAGGTTAGGTAAGGTAAGGTTAGGTTTGGTTTGGTTAGGTAAGGTAAGGTTAGGTAAGGTTAGGTTTAGTTTGGTTAGGTAAGGTTAGGTTAAGCTAGGTTGTGTTAAGTTAGGTTAGATAAGATTCTGTTAGGTTAAGTTAAATTTTTTTATGTTTGGTTAAGGGGGTAAGAACAGTGTTGGGGGAAATCTGGAACAAATGTATGATTCCTCCAACCCATACCAAGCATCAGAGAACCATTGTTTTGGTTTGGTTCCCTGGTATACTTTGGAGGAGTCAAGGCGCTCCGATTAATCAAAAGTACACTAAGGAATCCCATACATATTATCACACACCCTTACAACAACAACATCCGCTGTGGCACGGGTCGATTTTCCTCTGTCCTGTTACTAATCTAAGGCTTCCTACGTTCTCCTCCCTGTTTTAAGATGTGTAGAGGACAACGACGAATCTATGTCAACAGGCAAATTTAGCTCTAGATCGGAGGATGATGGATGGAAAACTGAGGAAATACGTGTCAGTGTGATAGATCTATTAATTAGTACCATACCTCCTTGTTAAGTATACACAGTCTTACCTAACCTAATCTAACCTAACCTAACCTAACTTAATATATTAACAGCAGCGGTGGTGATGGTGTTGTTGATGCAGGGAGTTGGGGTACCTATTAACCCCATCGTTTATTTCCCCGCCTTGGTCAGTGTGGAAAGATTTCTTTGTCTAGTAACCCTTCCTAAGTAAGGGATATAGACCATTTGTACGATAATTACACTGAATAATAACTTATCTACTGTCTCATCTAGTGTAACACTCAATTATCTTGGGGCCTCGCAAGAGTCACAGACTACTAATAGGCTACAGCCCTGAGATTAAGGTATAATAATAATAATAATAATAATAATAATAATAATAATAATAATAATAATAATAATAATAACAATAATAATAATCGTCTATAATATCCCCCATAAGCCAAAAGTGATGTGGATAAAGTATATAATTTTTTCAAGCAACAAATCGATCGGTACTTGCGAGCCTGTTTAGTTATGGTATGTTAACTAATCTGACAGCATAGTGACGATGCAAGGAAGACCAGCAGAGACTGTAGGCACTGGTTCTCCATTCATTAGAGATCAATCAACAGTTTAGTGAAGTCAGCTGAAGAAGGCTCTAAAAATCCTTCGTAGATCTGAAAGCATTAATTATCAACTCGGAATGTGAGTAAACTACCTATATAGCACAATCACCAACAAGACGAGAAACCTTAGGTGAAACTCTGACCTTAAGTGTTCTCATACAGGTTGAGGGTAGTGTGAGTTTTTTTCTCATTTACTGTGATACCGTATAAGATTTCCCAGCCCCGGTCTATTGTCCTCCGAGTAAGGTGGGATGGAATCACGGAACAGCCCTTTACTCTGTTGTACTTGCCTCGTATTATATGAATAGTAAATCCTACCAGAAAATTTAGTAAGTACTCCACGGGATGAGTATAGTAAGACCTTTTAAAGTACAAATTTTCATGTAACTATATAACAAACAAACAAACAAACAAACAATCTCTCTCTCTCTCTCTCTCTCTCTCTCTCTCTCTCTCTCTCTCTCTCTCTCTCTCTCTCTCTCTCTCTCTCTCTCATGACAGTCGTGGGGTGGTACGGTACAGCATTCATCCAAGAGTCCATAATGGCTATATAATCATACACTAATTGGATGAGTCACGACAACAACAAGTCAAAGGCTACCACCGCACACGATCTGTAAATGGATGGATCGATCATGTATGGGGGAAATGTTGTGTTCGTAAATCTGGAGCAACTGAATCCTCCAAACTATTCCAAGCAACAGAAGACCATTACTTTTGTTCTTCTGGTCTTGTTTACTAGCATACTTTGGAGGAATCAAGGCACTCCAATGTACCAAAAAAAGAATTATACCACCTTAATAACACAACACTACGTCACAATGAAAAAAAAGTACATTTCTAACTCAGGTATTCAGGTTTCATTAGAAAGATAGACAAAGACAAATACATACATACATACATACACACGCACACACAGAAACAGACACAAAAAAGAGGCCGACAGACAGACAGACACACACTGACAGACAGACAGACAGACAGACAGACGGAAAAGAAAGTAGATAAACAAACGAACCTTCACCCAGAATATTTAAGGGTATGTAATTCGCTTTTGTTACACTGGAGCTCCTCGATTCCTCCAAAGTATGCTAGGAAACGGGACCTGCAGATGAACAAATATAATGGTGTTCTGTTGCTCGGAATAGTTTGGAGGATACAGTAGCTCCAGATTTACCAACACAAAACTTCCCCCATATTAAGAGATTCTAAATTGAAACATGAGTAATATAATCTTTTCTAGAGCCACTAACAAGAGGACAAGGTGAGTGAGTGTGCTTTATCTCTCTCTCTCTCTCTCTCTCTCTCTCTCTCTCTCTCTCTCTCTCTCTCTGTGTGTGTGTATGTGTGTGTGAGTCATTGGGGCGTTTCCTTGTGGGTCAGGATGTAGGTGAGTGTACATTTGTGGACTGTAAGAGAGAGAGAGAGAGAGAGAGAGAGAGAGAGAGAGAGAGAGAGAGATAAGCAGTAACACACCTGAAACCTTACCAAGCCGTTACTAAGGTTACTATTCAAATTAACATCAATAGGTTTGTGAGATCCTTTTCTGTTGCAATTGATGTATTTTACATTTTGGTCTCTATAATATGAGATAAAATCTTTGTTTTTATTCAGTGATTTTCTTTGTCCAAGGGAGGATTATTTTTCTGGAGTACAGTTTGTCATACCTATATTATGTATGTCAACAAAAGTATTAAATTTTAATATCAAACTGCATGTAAATATTGTAAAAACAATTCTGGATGCCATAATATTAATTCTGTGCTTTTATATATAATCTGGACTACTTAGGTCAGTGTATGATTGCGACGTGTGAATGTGTATGTGTGGGTTTATAATATCTACAACTGCTTATAAAGTGTATGTGTGTGTCTGTATGTGCGTATGTGAACAGTGAGGGTACCCACAGTCTGCCCTGCCACACAAACGAAGTCTTCCCCCTGGAACCACATTTAGAGCTTTTATCCTTGACCACTTTATTTTGTTGTTGTCACCTCCTCTGTGCATCATCACGCCTCCGGCCACAACTCCTGAATGCCTTCCACATACATACACACCTACATACATACTGTACATACATAGACACCTACACACCTACATATATACCTGCATACATACACACCTACATACATACATACACACCTACATACATACATATATACATACATACATACACACCTACATACATACATACATACATACACACCTACTTACATACATTCACACCTACATACATACATGCACACCTACTGTACATACATACATGCACACCTACATACATACTGTACATATATACACACCTACATATATACATATATACATACATACATACATACATACATACATATATGACACTTTATTACATAACGCTAAGAATTTGTCACAGATACATACATACAATAGTAAGGCCTTAATTCATTATGCAGTACATTCTATATATATGTATACATCATAAATACATACTAAACTTTATGCCGCAAATTTAGTACATATATTTACACACATTGATGCATAAGTATACACATGAAAGCTCTACCTACATACAGGGAAACTATTTTTTATTAAACAATCACTCATAGGATAAGTCTACCGGCCTCTACCGTCCATTTATCATATTTATGCCAAACTTCACCACGTTACCACCGTGAATACTGAGTTGCATCACAGGTTATGAAAATGAAACGGTGTGCTACGAATGAAAGCAAAAACTACCCAAATCTGCTATTAATATTTTCCGTCCAGTTGAAAGAGGATTAAGAGTGTTGGAATATTTATGATGTATGGTTTTAGAAAATTTACAAATATTTATTTTGGAACACATGCATACAATTAGTGGTTTTGGAACAGTTACAATAAAGTAAACTGTTCTGGAATAGTTACATTAAATGGCTTTGTAATTGCTTTGATTGTTTAAGGAATGGACTCCAGGTATAATCAAGTGCCAAATATCTAATATAATGGTAAACTGTAGTACATTAATTCCTTCAAAACGAGGCCAAGAAACAGAGCTCTTCAGTGTATGTGAGTTCTGTGATAAACTCTGGAAGAAAAAGTAACCTTCAAATCTCTTATAAAATAGTAGCCTTACTGTCAATTTACAAACAAACATTTCCATTCACAGTCTATCCCTGATGGCAGTAAACGTACAGGCAAAATAAATGTGTCCCACTTTCTACTGAAGTTGTGTCAAAATTTCCTAAGCTACGGATAGGTAGGTTTCAGGCTACGAGTTACATCATTTGGTGACATGCATGGTAACTTTATTATCGAGCATCATTGAGCTGTAGAATTTGGTAGGCACAATTAAGGTCTTATTTCCAAGCACCTTGATTTAGTATATTGCAAAACTCGTACTGTTATAAAACAAAATATGCATCAAAGAATCACTTGGGGATTCTCTTATGAAAACTTTCAATATCATAACACAGTACTCTAATTTATCAGAGATTTTTTCTACCTGCTGAAGATGTAAGAAAGGGAGTAAAAATACTTCCCATGATTGTAGGTGAAAACTGAAAGTGTGGCTGGATTGTGTTGTGGTGTTGTGGAAGGTAAGGTAAGGTAAGGAGGGTACGACACTTCACCCTCCTCCCCGGCAGCGAGCACAAGCCTGGATGTCTGGCTGGATACAACTTTCCTACAAGGGTGCCTAGTCTAACTTTTCTCCGCCTACATGGGCTATATTATACATTTGAAGACCAGTTGTGATCAGGTTGTGGAAGATCTCACATTTGGCTTTGTTTGATGATGATAATAGTAAAGATGCAGCTCTCTTTATCTTATATACCAGGGCTAATGATGAAGACCACATGCTTTATCATTTCGAAAGGTTAACGTTCTGACTTTTTGTGTGTGTGTGTGCTCAACAAGACTAACTAGCCCCTCTTCATCGCAAAGAAAAATTAAATACGCCACTGTAACTCACACAACTGAAACTCTTTGATGACAATTTGTGGGGAAATAATAAACGGCAGCACTTTGTTGTGTTGAAGATACCAAAATAATGAAATAAGAAGAATAAATATGACATAAAATGTAATCACAGTATGGTAAAATGGCGAGGCATTGACAGATCACTCGATAAGAAAAATATGCGTTTCCGTGGTGTTCGCTTTCCTAGACACTGCTAAGGGTAACAATACAAGTATGTTTTTTCCGATAATTTCTTTCTCGATAGATGATGACGGGTTCTGTAGAGGCAGATGTTGAAGCAATTAAATTGTGAAAATATTGCAAATGTATGTGAATTAAATTGCTATTGTGAAAATATATTGGGTATTTCAGTTTCTTTTTCCTTCGATACTGGGAGTGTTCGACTGGTCTACAGGAGTAAACTGAGCAACATCGTAACAATAATGATACAATAATATGTGAAGCCAGAAGGAAATTATCATGCAAAAAGGATATGAATATATATTTGCTTTATTTATTTTTCACTCGGTATTGGGCGGGTTAGTACTAAACTGTCACAAAAATGAGAGAAATGAAGACAGCATACATCCAAAGTCATATATAGAGTAACAAAACTATCCCGCCCCTATTGGAAGAAGAATGACTCATTTAAGTAAAACTAGTAGGTTGGCTAGTTTGGGCTACTTTTGCCTTGATGGCGGGCGGGATCTGGAACGGGAAGCAGCATGTGGCAACACTGGCTGGCTGGCTACCTGACTGGCTGGAGCGTCTCTCAAGCTGTCACGCAACAACAACATTCACTCGCTAACCCGGTGTTTGTGGGGAAGGCCGCGTCGCTCCCCGTTCTCCCAGTGTGTGTCACGTGAGTAATAACAGCGACGACGACAACAACACAGCAGCCCGTGTGGTTCATTCTGGTGGTACAGTCAAGTGTGGAGGTGGTAATAGTGATTTTGGTAGTGTTAGTATTGGTGATAGAGAGAAGCCCGGTGTAACAGTGGTGTTTTGATCGCGCGTGTGTGTACGTGTGTGTATCTGTGCGTGTGACAAGCCAAACAAACCAAGGACGTGACACTGCGGTAGCACGGTAACCTGAGCGTCTCTCTCTCTCAGCTCCAGACCAGGTGAGTTACGGTCAATGTTCCTTCTTGTTTTGCAGATAGAGTGGGCAAGTATACGACTGAATAAATTACACTTACGTGGAGTTCGTCGTATATAGCCTGCTATGGAAGGATCGTATACTGTATAAAAAGGTCGTGTACATGAGGTGTTTGAAGACGATGACCTACACGTTAGATGTATGGTAGTCTCCGGAGCCATCGCACATCCCCTAGATAGCTAATGACTTTCTATACAGCCATCGCATTGGTACCGTCATCACCTACTTAGCGGCCCGATTGACTTTCTAAGGAGCCGTTGTGCATGCTCATCTCTGTAGCCTGGCCCATGACTCATCTTACATAACTATGACCCTGTGCACCGTATACATTCGCTGAGAAACCAGATTAACTAACAAGAAGGAGTAACGAAAATGTCAAATCCCAGAGTCTGCTATCGCTAGTTATATTGGGTCGGTAAGTCCAGAACAAATATCGAACCAGGAATGAGGAAGCGAGGGAGGGAGTCTGTGGGAAATCGATGCTAACAGAAAGTACACCCTAATCCAAAAGTTTTCTAACTCCACCAAACCAGCTTAAAACTTTCATATTTAATTGTATGGGCCTTTTTCTGGATTGTACTGATATGGTTCAAAGACATCTGGAGCAGGCATTGTAGCAACATGAGGCCTGCGAGGTTTACTAACTTTTGGGTGAGGATGTGTACAATATGCATGTGTACAAGGGTGACGTAAACCTCGTGTATACTCAAGGGGGGAACAGGAGGAGGAGGAGGTGTGTACAACGTGGCGTGAAGCAAGCAACAACAGCCCTTATCGATTTGCTTGCCTGTCTATATACGAACTGTACTTTCCTGCTCACTCTGCATACAATACTACCTTTCAGCAATATTTTATTATCTCTCATTGCGATCAGATGTTATTTCTTGTGTGAGGGAAGCATTACTGACATCCACTATTTTTGAGCCTGTGGATATAAACCTCTCTTCTATCATATACGGAATCACCCAGACGTGTGGAAATGAAAGGTTAAATAAATATAAATAATTCCTGAGCAGCTCAGCGCATCTCCATACCCTGTAATAAGACTCATACGTCGTCTTGGCTATACGTTATGTATGTAATCTGTATGACCCGGGACAACAGCTTTGTTGATAAAACACACTTTACATCTTCAGTAAACGTATTTTACACAGGGTAAACACATATATTAACAGTATTCCTATAAATCCCCAGTAATTGTATACATACTGTATATTGTCAAATCGATAGTTTTACATTAAGCAGCTACATTATCCATACGTATATACCATTTTTACCCAAACGGATACATCTGCCTCAAGTATACATATATCATAAACGTACATGAACCATATCCACAAAGTTATTATTACAGTTGGTGTATGAAGTAAGGGTAGTGTTGGGTCGGAGCAGCTGTCGTGGTACATACAACCCCGAGCACTTACTTACTCACTAACACCTGTGATATAATGGGACACCTGGACGTGTTTACATTCACCAACTGTGTACGACTGAGGTTCGAGGCGCTACGTCTCTTACATTCCCAGGATGCTTGTTTCCGCTCACTACAACTATTTTAGCTGTTTTATATCACAGCAAGTAGTGGAAAATGAGGGTACATGATTATAGTGTTAGTACAGTAACTGGTAAGACTGTTACTGCCTTTAAAATTGTCCCCGGATAATACAAATATTAATGTGTGATGATCTGACTTGATACTGTAATCCATACTGGACTCAGTTACTTGGACATAACTTGTTTTTTTTATACATATTCAGTTTCCATTTTGACTGATTAGTGTGCTTACCTTTTGGTGAACTCATTATCAATATATGAGCCTAACTCAAACTCATAACTCACACCAAACTATTATACTATAATACTATTTCTGATCCATCTTTTATCAACCTAGACTGATCCTACGTGGCTTATAATTAAGTTTACCAACCAATATATTATCTCGTGGAAAAGAAAGGGCCCTTTAAGTGCACACACCTGGGAGCTCTAATGCATGGTGTGTGTGTAATGGCGTGGGGAGGGATTGGTAAAAGAAAGGAGTGAGAAGAGGATAAAAATGAGAATGAACAAGCGAAGTAAGGAGGAAAGAAAAGACAGAAGGGAGGGAACGAGGGGATGGTGATGTGGGGATCCAGGTATAGGAGGGAGTGGAGACATGAAATGGAGGGATGAGGGGGACGAGGGCGACACAAATCCAGCTTATCTCATCACCACCCGAGCCAGGGATGGGGAGGGGAGTAGGAGTGGAGGGGAAAGTAAACAATGCTGCCCCAAGGCCTCTATTACACTACAGTCACCCGGGGTCTGGGAGGGAGGGGGAAGCATAATGTTTCTCTCGGTGCCCTCTCTACTGTTCGGATTTATCTATTCAGCTCAGACAAAGGGATGCACTTTTGTTAAATGTGTTTGTGTGATCTTTTCTTTTGTGACTTGAATCAAATAAAACAAAAGGAATATATAAGAAAATGAATACAATAAACAAACAAATTCATGATGTTCAAAGGGGTCATCTTCTCCTCCTCCTCTAATATCATGAATTATTTTTGGATATTAAAAAAAAAAAACTACATACCTCAGTCTTTCCTACATTCACATTCACTGTACGATTAACCCCATCATACAAAAAAAAAAAAAAAAAAAAAAAAAATCGGCTGTCCAATACCGGTCTACGTTTAAGTATAAGGAATATTTTTGTTCGTGACTAGACATTATTCATTGAGACATGAGTAGCACAAACCTCTTACTCGTACAAACAGGTTTCTGGGCTGCTATTGTGGTGGTAGTGGTGGTGGCAGGGGTGTGTGTGTGTGTTTGTGTGTTTGAGAGCCTTGTCACTCACCTTCCTCCCTCGCCTGGGGTACCACAACCTAATAGGCTAGACTTCAAGCTGCCACAGTCAGTCCTCTGTTCTTTCCCTTTCTCCTCCTCCTCCTTCCTGTTTTGTTATGTTTTCCCCTTCCCTTTTATCCCCTCCCTTGTCAGCTGTGTCTCTCCTTCTCCCTGTCCCCCTCCCTGTACCTTCTTTCCTGTCTCTTATGCTGTCTCTCCCTGCCTTTTATTCCCTCCTTTTTTAGTTGTGTGTTATTAGCATTTTCCTACTTCCACTCCTCTCTCTCTTGTTTTGTCTCCTCTTTTATTTGTCTCTAACCTTCCTCCCTCTCTGCTGTATCTTCTCCTTCCTTCTCTCCCTCTTGTGTCATTGCACCTCTCTCTCTCTCTCTCTCTCTCTCTCTCTCTCTCTCTCTCTCTCTCTCTCTCTCTCTCTCTTTTATGCACACAATTGACCCTCTCAGCGTCTCCTTCCCAGGCCCTCTCTCCGATAATATTTTGTCTGTGTTGCAATGTTGTGTCTTTCCTTAATACATTATCTCTCTCTCTTTCTCTCCACTATCTTCAGCCTCGATATCTTGTTGTGTCTATTCCATTTCCCTTCTCTTACTCATCATTTTTTTTGTGGCCTTCCTACACAATACTTCCTACTCCAAACCCGACACCTACCCACTACTACTACTACTACTACTACTACTACTACCACCACCACTAGATCTCCCTTTCCCCCATCCTCCCTAACATCCATCCATATCGCCTTACCTACAGTCCTACCTACCCTTTACCCCTCCTCCTTTTCCTCCTCCCACTTTCCATGACTTCTATTTCCTCCACCCGAAACAGCGCCCCATTTTCTTATCACCTTTACATACACCCATTCCTTCCCCAATCACCAATGAATATATACAAAGCCCTCTAAGTACGACAATAAACACATAATTTCTTACTCGTAATCTGAAGTAGTCTGTTTTATGGCATACTTTGGAGGAATCAGTAGCTCATAATTTCAAACCCAAACATAATATTTGAGGAGTCACTATGCTTTTGGTAGATTAGAGGGACTTGATTCCTCTAAAGTATGCCAGAAGACAGGGCCAAATTAACAAGAGTAATGGTGAATGGTGGCCTGTTTGGAATAGTTTGGAGGAATCAGTTGGTCCAGATTTACCAACACTGTCCTCCTTCCTCCTTTACTCCTCCTCAGCCTTCACCTCTCCTCAAATTTTACCTTACCTTACTGAACCATTCTCCTCCTCCAGACCTTAACATTCATTCACCTCTGCCCCTCCCCTGCTTCAACCTTGCTCAAACCTTTCCTTATCTTACTATACCTTCCTCTTCCACATGTACCCCAACTTTCCTTCATTCATCCTTGCCAACACCTCCGCCCCATGCAGTACCCAACCTTTGCCAACACCTCCGCCCCATGCCGCAGCACATAATCTGGCCCCTTCCTCACTCTACGTTTGCAGTTGAGGGTATTGTCTTGTTGCTTGGCTCCCCCGCTGCTCTCTCTCTCTCTCTCTCTCTCTCTCTCTCTCTTCAAGTATAGTGAGCTCCAATATTCGTGTCGTGAAATATAGGGCGTTTGCAAGAACGTTGATGGTGTTGCCGATGGTGTGGTGCCGTTGCTATGGCTTCCTAGACAAACAACAGACCACGCCATCATTAGCACCACTGATATTCTTGCATACGGCCCGTGGTGATATCACAGCCTATGCCGACGAGCTGCATGTCTGGTATATTGACACTTATTCGGCTTTCATAAGGTTTCACAAGCAACTTTTAATAAATTTTCTAACAAAAGTGACATTCACTGTACACCACAACCTGGGAACAATATACCTGTATATCTTGCTGAACCGACGCGGCTTCTGGCAACTAGTAACTATATACTCTGATAAAAACTGACGATAAATAAAAAACAATAAATTAATGCTTTACCACACAACGACCATGACAACCTACGATACAGAAACACCTCCGGTCGTAACTTGTTAGTCTACACAGAACATAATGCAAATGTCATTCATTCATCAACTGTTAACTGTTTTGCACACTACTCTGTTGGATGCATTTATGTATTTACCACTTTCTCATTGTTATGCAAATTTTCCGTAATCATGCGTAAATATGAGAAGTGTTGCAGCACAAATGCAGCAATTGTTTGAGTAATTTCTAATTCCGGTGTTCTCTGACAGGATGGGAGTAGATACCGGAACACAATAAATGGGCAAACATTCATCCCACGGAGCAAAATCAAACATAGAAAGTATTACTAGAAGCCGCCTGACCTCCATTCAAGTGTGTTGTTCTCAGACTGTACCAAAACCAGTACCGAGCAAGAAGAAAGAATGAGGTACAAAGATTAACAGAGGAATTACAAAACAAATAATTATACAATACCATAATATAAAGAAGCTCAAAGAAATACAAAACTGCAAACAACGACAAAGTATCACATTCACCTCTTTTCAACTTCTTTCACGAGCCTTGCCTTATTAGCCCCTCAGGTCAGTAGTTTTTCCCTGTGTAGAATAATATGTCTGATGCTGACGAGGCAAGAATAGAATCAATATAACGACCCTTCTATTCTGAGGGGTTTAATTAAGGGGGGGTTTCCTGTGAGCCAATTAAGAGTCTACGAAGCTTCTGTGCAATACAAAAAACGCATCCTCAAATTCGTGTACTGAAGTGGTCTGTGTCCTGCATGGCTTAGTTTGGAGGAATCGGTATGAATCTCGTCGTCAACACAACCCTATTTCCCTTTTTCCAGTCCAGCTCCAAGGTTATATGAACTTTTAGTGGGATCATTGTTAGATAGAAAGCGGGTTCCTCAATCATCACCCCACCCCCTCTGGATCGTAGGGGATACGAGGCTGACAGCATCATCACAAGAATGGTGTTGGATGGGGACGCCACTTCCCTACGACTAATTCACTCAAAGCTAATGACCCCTTTATGGGACCTAATTCGTTTGGGTGCATTGGAGGGCTACGGATTCCTCCACATTGTGCCAGAAAACACACTGCGGGTAAGGGATCTGTTTTGTTGAATAGTATGGAGGAAACAGTAGCTCTCTAATTATCCCAAAGGACAATTAATTACCCCCGTAAGTTCAATTTTGAGGTAGGAACATAAAGGGTGAGTGAGTGACACACATTATTACAAGTGGCAGATAATATAGAGTACATAGCATAACGATGATTACATAAAGATACGTGTATTGCTGGTGACTCGGTGACAACACAGTGAGGAGGACACACAGAGAGAGAAGAATCCTGCTGTCGGACACATACATACATACCTCTCATAGACGTGTTGTGGCCCGAGGCTGAGATATACCGTAATCCTCTACACACACACACACACACACACACACACACACACACCACTTTAGGGTTATGTGGCCACTCCTACACCACGTATAGTATTAAACAACACACTCGACTACCATACTAATGGAAATATGCAAGAACTTCCAGTGAGCTGTCTGTAATTTACTACCGCTTCCTTGATTTTTTTTTTTTTCGGCAGTGTTCCATAAAATTGTCATGAAAATAATTAAAATATAGGTACTGTCTGCTTGAAGAAAATAAAAGCGTTGCCATAGGAGAGTTTACTTAACAAATTTCAAACTGAAAAACATGATGCGAAGTAGGCTACGATAAAATTGTGAGATGACGTAATATGACGTGAATCGCGCAAAAAATGAGGTGAATAAAAAGGTGTGAGGTGAGTACAAAGGGACAAGGTGAAGACAGGTAGTAATAAGTAACCCAAGTATAGTGAAATTCTGTGTGGGTGTGGGTGTTTGTGGGTGTGGGTGTGTGTGTTTGTGTGTGTGAGTGTGTGGGTGTGTGTGTGTGTGAGTGTGTGGGTGTTTGTGTGTGTGCGTGTGGGTGTTTGTGTGTGTGCGTGTGGGTGTTTGTGTATGTGGGTGTGTGTGTGTTTATTTATTTCTTGCTTTCGTCTCCAATTTCACATTTACTAGATCATGTCTGTCACACCATGTCAAGTCTTTTTATGTCATGTCAACAGTCTGTCACGTCATTTGTTTTTCACGTTTTCTGTATCACCTCTACATCTTCTCTTTCATATTATGTCACGTTAGTTTGTCGTCTATCACGTCTTTCATGTCACGAATTCTATCTATGTCACTGTCTTTTGCTGTGTCTCCCATCTCCTTACACCTACAGAGCCTCACTATCAATACTGAAGAAAAAAATACTCAATCCTTAACTATATTCTGTACTTACTCGGTCTATTCCGCCTCTAGTGTAAAATCTATCAGTCGTAAAGGGGTCGTTTGTTGTGAGCATATTAGAAGTCTATGTAGCTCACTAAACACTGCGACAATACAACAAGTCTCTTACTCGTATACTAAGGTCGTCTGCTTTCTTTCTGGCACAGGCTACTTTGAAGGAATCATTAGCCACCCAGTTTTCGCCCAACACAAATTATTCTCATAATTATTCTTCCATTTATTGTTTCTTTTCGCTTTACTGACGAAATATTCACTAAGCCTTAATTCAGTCACACATATATGTTGAAACAGAATGAACACAAGAGCCGAGATGTACTGCATAACGAATATGAGGATCGGGTAATTAGTGTTGCGACGCTTGTGGACATTGTAAAGTGCTGACTGTCCTGTTATCCCTTCATCTTGTTTCGAGTGGCATATGTAAAAATACTTGTTTTATATATATTAAGGGGAGGAACCAACTATGGGTAATCGGAAGGCTACTGATTCCTGCAAACTATGCTAGGAAACAGAATCCCCCTCCATATGGAATTATACAGGTGATGTGATTTATCATAGCTGGGTTTGGAGGCCTACATTGACTCCAAATTGACCATAAAAGGTTGTTTCCCTTAACTGTATCTGTATTCTTAAAAGTAATGTGTACGAGTATATTATAAGGAGTATTGTTCAACTTTAAACTATCATTGAAAATCAGTTTAATTGTTGGAAAGTCCCGTGACACCAATCTATTATCATCATGTCTTCCGGTGGTACATAGTTGTTTTCTGTTACGTGTTTTGTTTTATTTCTATGTGATTATTTTAACACTTGAATATAAAGACACTGATTGCGACTGTCGATTAACAAAGCACACTGATTTTACCTACTGTATGTGTGGCCTACTGAATTTACCCACACACACACACACACACACTAACTTTCAGGGAGTAAATACCGGCTGGGACGCGAGAGGAAAACTACATGGATTAAACTTTCACGACCTTAAGTTAGTGAGGGACATAAACCAGTGAGAGGAGAGGAAACACATCTGGCTCTTTTTATGTTTAGTGAAATATATACAAGAATTATAGACAACATTTCCTCTGCATTTCGTGAAGCACATTCGTTAGTTTATTCAGGCTAACATCAAATGATTTTACTCGCTACCAGGGAATGCCAATATATTCTTTTAATAATGTGTCTGTGTGTGACGATATTCTGGAACAACATTCAGATGCAATGAAATCGAGTCCTTTGACGTAACAGTGAACCAAATACAACTCTTATCCTGTCTCATACATGTTGGAGCTCGTTTAATAATAGTTTAATAATATTCTTAGCAGACCTGGATACTTATTATGGTTCATGACTGTACAATTGGTGGGGTATCACTCGAATATCAATCAGTTCAAAGCTCTCCCCGCAAGACAGTTATAATCTCTATGGACGCCACACTCTCACCTTCAACCACCTGGTGTCAAACTCTAGGGACAAAACACTGCTCAGTTTCTAATGTACAGTATATCTGCTGTATCTTCAGTGACTCTGGTGAAGCACATGAGCTTCAGTTGGAGATAGGGCACCTTGGCTCTTCGACAAGTTTGGATTCACTGCATCTTCCTGTAGTAAATACTCAGTGTACCGAAGAACCCTGTAATGTATGATGTGGATACGATATACGCCCATCTGAGGAAAACCATAAGGTATATCTTCAAGTAATAACATTAAAAACGACTTCCATCCGTCTGGGACTTAAAAAGCGTCATATAACTCGTATTTAGGTGACAGATCTGGGCCACCCTCCTAAGACTCTAATCAGTTTGATGAGGACACTATTACTCCACAGGCCACGTGCCCATGATTTGAGGATACTGGTATAATGAAACAACATTAGTCAAAAAATGTCAACCTTTGGTGAATGAAAACATATTATGAAATTCATCATCATCATCATCTGTACAACTCTCAACCAGTCCTTCATCATCTGTACAACACTCATACAGTCCGTCGATTGGTGTTCTGTATTATCCTACATTTCGTTCATAATGTCCTGTGAGGTGTATCCTATGGTTCTATACCATGTTCATAACGTGTGGTGATACTTAGGCAGACACACACACACACACACACCTTGCGTCCCCCTACCCTCTCCCACCCCCACACACTCTCGCACTCTCACTCTCTCCAAGTTTCCTTCACGATTTTGTTGCTCTCATATTATTAATGGACCTTCTAGTTTCATTCCAACATTTCCTCTGATATATTTTCTGAAAACAGGAAAAATAGTTTTGCGCTTTGGAGTCCCATTCTAATTAATTACGGGATCTGTGCTCTGAAGAATCAAAGAAATGCATGTGTCAATTGCCGGTTCATCGCATTTAATTATTATCGATGGAGAAAATATATCAAACAAACCAAGTTCTGTAATTCAAGTTTTGGGTGGATAAATTTTGTTTTATATGACATATAAATAATAATAAACTGTATAGGTTTGTCGCCCGAAAGAAGAAGAATTAAGGAAAGGAAGAGCATTTATTTCACTCCAAATCAGTATAAACTCTATCATGATAAAGTAAATGTGTAGCCTAACCGAGTACATCAAACCTTTGGCCAGTCAATATGAGAGTTAAGGGGGCAATTCGTTTTTGTTATATTGGAGTGCCTTGATTCCTCCAAAGTATGTCAGTCAGAAAACAGGACCAGACGGACAAAAATAATGGTGTTCTGTTGCTTGGAATAGTTTGGAGGATTTAGTTGCTCCAGATTTACCAACACAAAATTTCCACCTTAAGGGGATAGTATACATGTGTTACACTGTAGTGCCTTGATTCCTTCAAAGTATCCTAGGAAACAGGCCCAGATGAACATAAATAATGGTATTCTGTTTCTTGGAATAGTTTGGAGGAATCATTTGCTCCAGATTTATCAACACTGTACTACCCCCCCCTTAATGTAAAACTTTGCCTAGAATTAACCGTAGTTGGCTCATAATTATATAAACTCTCCCATATGGTATCCCAGCCTCAGCCCCCCACACCTCTGAGTAGGATAATATAGGACATGATTATTGCCTTATTAGTTTATATATAATTCATAGGTTAATTTATCATTTTGCTTGAGGGATTTTTTTTTTTTTTTTTCCGTATTTATCTATTTTTTTTTTTTTTTTTTTTTTTTTTTTTGTCCGTGTGGGGGGTTTACTGATTCCTCCAAAATATGCTATAAAACAGATCCCCTACTTGTATAGTGAGGTATTAGCCTGTTTTCTGGCACAATTTAGAGGATTCAGTAGCCCTTTCAAGTTGTCCACAACATTGCACTCGTTCCCCTTCAGCTGAATGCATTTTACATGGTGTTGGGCAATATTCTGGATGACGAGTCTTGGGGTTTACTGTTTTATCAATGCAGCAGAGAAAATTAAAATCATAACCATTTGGGAGATTCATTCTAACTTTCTCTTTGCTCTCATAGCACTTCAGTCCAATAGTTTCAGTCCAACTTTCTTTCATCGGGTTAAGTCGCATAAAAGATATGAAATGAACTTTGGAGATTTACACTTATATTTTACTTTAAACTAATAACAAACGCAGATTAATATGCCTTGAAAATGTATTGAAAATTTTCCTGAACACAATATAAATTTATAAACTGAAAATATTTGCTTGTCCCAAAGGGCGATAGATCGGAGCAAGCTTAAAGCTTTTTCGGATTAACAAAATATTTTTTTTAATGTTTAAATAGTTAATGCATTCCAAGTTCACTAAATGCATATGAAAGAATCCCAGGATAAAGTTATGCTTTGTAACTGAAAGAGTTTAGATATTATTTTCCATTTAGAAGATAATATGAAATATCAGTAGTGCCTCAAACAGTATATTAGAGAAAAAGTTTGCTTTTTACCTGCCTATATGTATATTAACCAGACCAGTTCATGGGACTCTGCTATACCCCAACCTATAATAAAAATATATCCAGGTATTTCTTGAACATATTTTTAACATGATGAAAAAGAATTCTGGACAACATAAATACTTTCGCCAACATTGAAAAAAAATAACACTGAGAGAAGGATGGAGCAATTTCATTTCAACTTCTCCTCAGCAGGGTAAAAATTACACGAAATAGTTTACAGGATATTCCCCGAGGGAGGTTCATTCTAAGTTTAACTCGACGACGGAGAAAAATGTCTGAGAAAAAATGTAGTTATTGGAGTTTTCTATTTGTCAGGTCACATTACATTAGGCGTCTCTTGTTATTGTTGGTCAGATCACATTGTCTAGTTAGTTTTTGTTAAGTCAGGTCATATTTTTACAGGTCAGGTTACGTTAGGTGTCGTTAAGTTAGTTTGAGTCGGGTCATGATGTCAGGTTAGTTATAGTTAAGTCAGTTCAAGCTAAGTTAGGTCAAGGCAGATCATGTTAGAGTAGGTCAGGTCAGGTCAGGTTTGGAACGGTCAGACTAGAATAGACAGAAGTTAAGTTAGTTCAGGTCAGGTCAGGTCAGGTTTTCAGGCTATATCTCCCGTAATTAGGTCAGGGTGGGTTGGGTTAGGGCAGATTAGATGAGGTCAGGGCAAGTCTGGTTTTAAATTTGGCAGCAAGCACATCACCCACAGGCTAAATATCGACCTTAAGGGGAAAATTTTATGTTGGTAAATCTGGAGCAACTGAATCCTCTCAACTATTCCAAGCAAACAGAACATCATTATATTTGTTCATATGGCTTTGTTTCCTGGCATACTTTGGAGGAATCAAGGCACTCCAATGTAACAGAAGTGAATTACCCCCTTAAGACTCACCAGACCATACCTGGGAGAGGGGGGAGAGGGGAGGAGGATGGAATGGAGGGAAGAAGAGAGAAACGGAATGAAGGACAAGAGAGAGAGAGAGAGAGAGAGAGAGAGAGAGAGAGAGAGAGAGAGAGAGAGAGAGAGAGAGAGAGAGAGAGAGAGAGAGAGAGAGAGAGAGAGAGAGAGAGAGAGAGAGAGAGAGAGAGAGAGAGAGGAGAGAAGGGGATAAGGAAGAAAGGAGAGAGTGGAATTAGAAAGTGAGGAGAGAGGAGGAGGATGGAATGGAGGGAAGAAGAGAGAAACGGAATGAAGGACAAGAGAGAGAGGGAGGGACGGTAGGAGAGAAGGGGATAAGGAAGAGAGGAGAAAGTGGAATTAGAAAGTGAGGAGAGGGAGGGAGGAAAGGAAGCAGAGCGGGGAGGGAGGGAGATAGGGGAGACGGAATGGAGGGAATGAAAGAGGGAGGGTAAGAGAGAAGGGGATGGTAAGGAAGAAAGGAGAAAGTGGAATAAGAAAGTGAGGAGAGAGAGGGAAAGGATAAAGAGAAGACGTGAAAGAGAAAAGGAAGGAAGTAAGAAAGAGGGGAAGGGTAAGAAGTTGGAATGAAAGGAGAGAAGTGAGAAAAAAAAGGGGTTTGGAAACTGACAGAGGGAAGAAGGGCAGAGAAGAAGAGATGGATAGAAAGAAGAACGGAAAGAGAGAGAGAGAGAGAGAGAGAGAGAGGGAAGGAAAATATGAAGGGAAGGAGAAAGGGAAGGAAAAGAAGAAGAGATGGAGAGAGGGAAGGAAAAGAAGAATAGAAAGAGAGAGGGAAGGAAAAGAAGAAGGGAAGGAGAGAGGGAAGGAAAAAAAGAAGGGAAAGAGAGAGGGAAGGAAAAGAAGAACGGAAAGAGAGAGGGAAGGAAAAGAAGAAGGGAAGGAGAGATGGAGAAAAAGAAGAACGGAAAGAGAGAGAGAGAGGGAAGGAAAGGAAGAAGGGAAGGAGGTAACATTTTCTGGGTGAGTGAAGGAAAATTTTATGCAGGAATGGGAATGAAAGATGCCAAGGGAGGTACAGGGGAAGGGAAGGGGGTAGAGTAGGGGAAGGGAAGAGGTTAATGCAGTGAGGAAGGGAGGAAGGGAAGGGGGTAATTCAGTGACGGAGGGAGGAAGGGAAGAGGGAATTCAGTTAGGGAAGGAGGGAGGGAGGAAGGGAAGGGGGAAATTCAATGAAGTAGGGAGGAAGGGAAAGAGTAAGACAGTGAAATAAGGAGGAAGGGAAGAAAGGAGGGCAATGCAGTGAGAAAAGGAGAAACAGAAATGACAGAGGGGAAATAGGCAAGGATCTGGAGAAGGCAAGGTCAGAAAAGGGTATAGGGAATTATAGGGGAAAGAAAAAAGGGGGAATCAGCAAAGAGGGGAGAAGAAAGGATATAAAAAAGAGAGGAAAGGAAGGATCAGAACAGGCGAAGGAAAAAGGGTAAGAATAATTGGGATGGAAGTGTGAAAATAAAGAATGGACAGAAGAGAGTGAGATAGAAAGGGAAAGAAATTGGGGAGGATGAGAAAGAGAGAATCAGAACACGTGCAGAAAATGGGATAAGAAATTAGGAAGTAAAGGGAACGAGAAAAAGAGTCAGGGAAGAGTGGAATAAAAGGGGGGAGAGGTTTGGATCAGGGCAGGTTGACAGGAAAAATTTAATATATAGAAAAAGGCTATGATTGAGAAGAAAAGAAGGGAAAATATTTGTACATGAGAGAGGCAGGATAATTAAATAGGGAAAGAGGAGGAGAGGAATAAGAAAAATATAAATGGAGGAACTGAGAATGCACATGTTGAAGGAAAGATGGGTATAGAAAGGGATAGGGGATAAGATGTGGTAAGTAAGACAGGGGAAAGAAAATATGGTGGAAATAGAAACAGGTGAGAGAAAATATAAAAATAGGAAATCACAACCTGGAGAGATGAATGGAAAACTAAGTGAGATGTCTGGCAGGGAAGTTAGTTACAGTACAAACAACGAGTAACTTCTTTCGTTTTTTTGTATGTTCCGACATTGGACATAGGCTTCATTAACAACTGGAGTTTTATCTTCCTTTTATCTCCCCACCTAACGCAACAATTTTTCTTCTAATAATGTTGGTGGGTTGTCAAAGGGTTGAATACTATTGTTGATTTCAGCTGTTAACTATTTTTTATGCTTTATATACAGTACGTGAGTTAGACTACGAATGCTTAGATGATCTGAAGGGTAGAAGGATTAAAGAAGAAAGGGGACATGAAGGAAAAAGCTGGGGAAAGGAAGGTGAGCATAAAGAGACGAGGAAAAGGAAAGAGAGGTAGAGCTGTGTCGTGAGGTGAAGGAGAAGAACAAAGAGCAACAAAAGTATAATTACAGAAGAAACAGGGTAATGGAACGGAAACAGATAATAACAATGAAAGAGAAAGGTGGTAAAAACAACAATGACGTGAGGAGTAGAGGTGGAAAAAAAAATACAAGGATGACTTAATGATAGAAGAATGACGGGAAAGGAAGTGAACAGAAAAAAGACGAGGAGAAAAAGTAGTTGGGAGGAATGACACGAGGAATTGGGAAAAGCAAAATGTATGGAAAGAATAGAAGAAGATGAGGAGGGAGCAGAAGAAGAGGATGAAAGAAAGATGACCGTGTTTGGCCTGGAAGACCCTTTAGCACGAGAGAGGGGGAGACAGGAAAAAAAAAAAAAAAAAAAAAAAAAAAAAAAAAAAAAAAAAAAAAAAAAAAAAAAAACACGATGGCAAAAGAAGAAAAGGAGCTAGGGACCAGTTGAAGAATTGAAAGGGAGATATTCGGGTCATACGGGGCAACAATACACTTAAAGTATTGTTCATATATACAGGGGAGAAGAGACTAGGTAAAGCAGAAGAAGTGGAGGGAAGATAGTTCAAACAGCGTAGGAGAAAGAGGAGGAGGAGAAAGAGGAGGAGAAAGAGGAGGAGGAGGAGGAGGAGGAGGAGTTGGAGGAGGAGCAGAAAGAGGAGGAGGAGGAGGAGAAAGAGGAGTAGAAAGAGAAAGAGGAGGAGGAGAAAGAGAAAGAGGAGGAGGAGGAGGAGGAGGTCAAGTTTGATTATTAGGCAAGAGAACACAGAAATGAAATGGAAAAGGAAGGAGTTTGGCCAAGGGGTGAAGGGGAAGGTGGGGAGGGAGGGAGGGGGGGGATAACAGAGCTGTGTATTGGTCAGGGTCATTCATTATTAAGGGGGGGAAAGAGGGGAGAAAGGTAAGGGGAAAAGTTAACCAACCTCAAGGGGGAATGCTGAGAATGAGGAACGAGGGTGGTGTGTAGGGAGGGTGGTGTGTAGGGATGATGGGGGGTGGGGGTGGGTTGGGGTTGGGGGGTTATGTAGACTAGGGAGTATAAGGGTGTTATTAGTGGTAAAGAGGGGAGGGGGCCGGGGGAGGGGAGAAATAGAAAGGGGGGGGGGAGTTGAGTTGTGGGGAGGGAAAGAGGGGAGGGAGGGAGTGAGGAAGGGAGTGTGGGTGAGTCAGAGGAGGGAGAAGTGGGAGAGAACGAGAACAGGAAAGGGAAGGGAAGGAAGGGAAGGGAAGGGAGGAAATCGAAGAGAGGGGGGCAGTGTGGAGAGCGTGTGTGTGTCTAGCCATACGGACAGACACACAGACAGAGTGAATGAGTTTAAGTTAGTGAAATAAGGTACCGGGATTATAAGTAAAATATTTGTTAAGGTAAAATTGGGAAAATAATGTTTAATTAAATGAATTTACGATGAAAAGGGGGAAAACTAAATATACAGAGATTTTTTTTTTTTTCGATAAATGGATAAAGGGAAAATATAAAAGTTAAAAACATCGAGAATGAACAGTTGGGGGTGACTCAAGAATACACCAACCGATGAATTTATTAAGGTGGTAATAATTAATTTTTGGTACATTGGAGTGCCTTGATTCCTCCAAAGTATGCTAGGAAAAAGGACCAGAACAGCAAAAATAATGGTGTTCTGTTGCTTGGAATAGTTTGGAGGATTCAGTTGCTTCAGATTTACCAACACAGAACTTCCCATTAAATGAATGAATATTTTGTTGGCGAATTAAAGGATGTTGCGGACGAAATAAATGATTGCAGTAAAGTTAATCCTCTAAATAGTACCTAGAAAACAGACTACCTAATAATTATGATGATTAGATTTTCTTTTGCTTAAAATAATAATCAGTAGCATGATCAGTATATTCCAAATTCACCGATATAATTTGATTTTCTGTTGCGTGGTATAGCTTAAAATAATAATCAGTAGCTTCCAATTTTACCGATATAATTTTTGCCCCGTCAATAAAATCTAAGTGTGAATACCAAGAAAATCTCATGGTGGTAAAACTGATGATGTCTTTTGAATAGAACTGGTGGGTATTGACGAGGCGGACGAGTTGACTCTTACACCACTCACTCTGATGGATTAGTAAGGGGTCTGTGATGTGAGGGCTTAAGAGGGTGCGGAAGTAGGGGGCAGGATTGGGGGAGGTTTGGGGTGTGTGGGAATAGGGGGACTGGCTGGGGGGAGGGTTGGGGGTTGCGGGAATAGGGGGACAGGCTTGGTGGGGGGGTTGGGGGGTGCGGGAATAGGGGGACAGGCTTGGTGAGGGGTTTGGGGACAGGCTTGGGGGGGTTTGAGGGGTGCGGGAATAGGGGGACAGGCGTGGGGGGGGGGGGGGGTAGAAAGCCTGTCCCCTATTCCCGCACCCCCCTAACCCCCCAAGCCTGTCATCTTACTCCCGCACCCCCCAAAACCCCCCCGACCCCCCAAGCCTGTACCCTATTCCGCACCCCCTTAAGGGGATAATACACTTTTGATAAAACTGCAGTAAATTATTCCTTCAAACTATTCCAAACAACAAAACGCCATTATTTTCGCTAATGTGGTCCTGTTTCCTGGCATACTTTGGAGGAATGAAGGCACTCCAATGTACCAAAAGTGTATAAGGCCCTTAAAAGACTAGTAAGTCCTTCAAACTGCATACAGCTTCGAAGACACTTGACTTTTTAATAGCCCGGTGTGTGTGTGTGTGTGTGTGTGTGTGTCGTGTCGCAGAGTTTGGTTTTTTCAGTAGCTTCCATTTACCCCCACAGTGTTACAAACTCTATGGTAATACGTTTTTATAACACAAATAGTGACATAACACAATTAGCATTAGACACACTTCACCTGGTTGTTGGAAATGTCACATGTGTTGGTATGGTGGTGGAATAGTGATGATAAAGCAATGTGGTGGAATAGTGATGATAAAGCAATGTGGTGTGTTAGTCTGTACACTCGCAATCCAAAATATGTATCCAGGTTTGCTTCGAATAGCCTGAGCGAGTATTAAGGTGGTAATTCGTTTTTGGTACATTGGAGTGCCTTGATTCCTCCAAAGTATGCTAGGAAACAGGACCAGAAGAGCAAAAGTAATGGTGTTCAGCTGCTTGGAATAGTTTGAAGGATTTATTTGCTCCAGATTTACCAACACAAAATTTCCCCCTTAAGCGAGCTCAAGCAAATCTGAAACAAGATAAGCGTTGTCATTGGTTCACTAGTACCGTATGTCATATGATTCGAAACTTCAACAAGACCTGGATACATATTTTGGATTGCGAGTGTACAGCCGAGCTCGTAAATTCGCGACCACGTACTTAGATGTTTATGCCATTTGAGCTGGTAATATTTATTTGGTGAGGAATCAGAGTAGGTGGAACATAGTAGAGGGACATGATACAATCTTTCACCTACAATGACACCTTCCCCACACAGTGTTACCAGCTCAGATGACATAAACATCTAAGTACGTGGTCGCGAATTTACGAGCTCGGCTGTACATACATATTATATACATAAACACGTGGCTATGGAGGTTCTTTTACCTTGTCTTACTTCACCCTGGCCTTCCCTAACCTTCCCTCACCTCACCCCGGCTTCCACTGCTGACCTTGCCTCGTCTTACCTGGGGAGAGAAGAGGGCATGCCGTGAGAACGAGAAAAATGGCGCTGGTCAGAATTATAATACCGCATAATGAGTTAAAGTACTTACAGTTGTGGGAAATACAACGATTGACTAGGAAGTGTAAACTAGGCTAATTATGAGAGAGAGAGAGAGAGAGAGAGAGAGAGAGAGAGAGAGAGAGAGAGAGAGAGAGAGAGAGAGAGAGAGAGAGAGAGAGAGAGAGAATACAAAGTAAACAAAAGGGAATGGGTTCAATAAATCATACTGCCTTGCCTTGGGTGGGATATACACACACCCGACTACTGCTGTTCCTGAGGTGAAGAAGAGTTTCCCCTATTGGCAATGTAGACGGGATAACGGTGAGCAGGTGTGTGTGTGTGTGTGTGTGTGTGTGTAGGGTCGATATCACGGCGTCCACCTAGACAACCAACTCAACCTCAACCCAACTCTCCGCTGCCCCATACACGTTCTTCTTACAACCTCTCCTCCGACACCAGAGATTTGAGACTGATTTTTAAAGGGATAGTATACTTTTTTGTTTAGTACATTGGAGCGATTTGATTCCTCCAGAGTATGCCAGAAAACAGGAGCATGTGAACAAAAATAAAATGGTGGCCTGTTGCCTGGAATAGTTTGGAGGAATCAGTTGCTCCGGATTTACCAACACCAATACCATGACCATTTATGTGTTGGAAAAATTGGTGGTAGTGTGATAGTGAGAGTGAGTTTTATTTTATCGTTGAGAAAGTGCACCCATTCTCTTTTAAGTATTAATAACGACATTAGGTACACGTTAACGTTGTGTGGACATTTCAGCGTTTAATTAAGGTTGCATATAAATCACAACCGTAAAGTATATAGATAATTAATATTTTCTTGTATTGCTTTTCTTGAGTTGCATTACAGTTACCGAAAAGGCCACAAGAAATTTGATAGATGAACGGGTACATTTTCTCTCACGTTAAGGGGGAAGTTTTGTGTTGGTAATTCTGGAGCAACTGAATCCTCCAAACTATTCCAAGCAACAGAACACCATTATTTTTGCCATTCTGGTCCTTTTTCCTAGCATACTTGGGAGGAATCAAGGCACTCCAATGTACCAAAAAAGAATTACCCCCTTAATTAAGAATAGAATGGGGCTTGAGTTAAAGGCTAGTTATCGTGTTTACCTTTGTACCAACCACACAGTTTTGGGAGTACTGAAGTCTGTTTGATTTGACTGGGAATATAACTCTGAAGCGAACACACACACACACACACATACACACACACACACACACACACACACACACACACACACACACACATAAACACACACACACACACACACACACACACACACACACACAAACACACACACACACACATAAACACACATAAACACACACACACACACACACACACACACACACACACACAGATCACTTCAATAGTATGGTACATGGTTTAGAAGAATAAGTTGCGCTCCAGTTCACTATAAATGTATTACACGCTTAAGATGAGCTTATTGATCAATTCACTTTGCCTTATACAGCCCAAACCAAGGTAAATTGGACCACTCTGTATGTATATTAGGGAGACAAGCCCGACATACATACATACATACATACATAGGACCTGGGATGGTACGACTTGAGATAATATGACTTGGAATACTACTACTTGAGTTAATGCGACTTGGGATGGTGTGACTTGCTATGGTACGACTTATAATAATACAAATTAGAATACAGTACAGTAATACGACTTAGTGAAAATGTACAGTGGCCAAAAAAGTATCGAAATTATCTTTGTGGCAAACAATTTGAAAAAACAATGATATGATTTGAAATACACCCTAGGCCTTGTAGCACATGTTGGGTGTTGGTAGCCCTGACCATCTCAGTTGTCATGTAACATTTATGCACTATACGTCTCAGTTCCTACAGTCAAAATGAATCAGTGTATTATCAATATTATAGATATGAATAAATGACAGCATAAATCATAGAGCTTTATCCAGAAGGAAACTCTTTGTTTGGAAACATTAATCTGTCTTGTAGTTTCAGTGTTGCTGTTGCCCTCCAAGTAAAGAACTTTGTGGCGCTGACGTGTTTCTTGTAAAAGTTCTATTGTGAATATTTAATTTGTGTAAGAGTTTTCCCATCATGACTCCGACAGAAAGCAATTAAAAATCTGGAGACTGTAAAACTAGAGTCCTTAACCATGACACTGTTTGGTCGGCCTGACAGGCAGGACCTACGTGTGTAACGCCGGCTTAATACTAATAAGGATTTATCAAAGTTGTGATGCAACTATTCTTATCACATTTTGAGAATCAGAAACGCACTGCGTAAGTGCTGCTACAAAACCAATATTAACAACCTCGGTTACTAAAGCAACACGAGTGTCCCACAACTTACAATTTCAAATCTATCTACCCCTTGAGTTCCGATACTTTTATGAGCTACTGTAGTCCTGGGCTACATCTTGGTTTGGTACGACTTGGGATGATATATACAACTTAGGATAATACAACTTTGCATGTATGACTTAAGACTTTGACTAAGTGAGTAGACATGTAGTATTCCTGTAAACGCTGGCTCTAACTTCCATTTCATGACACAGAAGGAATTGAATAAAAAAAAAAAAAACACACACACACACACTTCCAATACAGAAATGTAAAGCGTAATCTTTCTTCCATTTCCTTGACACAAACTACATAGGAGAGGCGTCCTATACATAATCTATGAACTCAAACAAAAATAATTATAATATTCTTAAAATTATGAAGTGCTAAAAATGCAAATCAACTTTAATATTCATGGCATAACATTACATTTTTCAAGTCAGTGCAGTCCAGTAGCGAAACGTCATTAATATATATAGAGAGGGAAATCAAGGGTTGAATCAGACTCCTCCAAACTGTGCAACAAAACAGAATCAATATTGAGTGACTCTTGTTTCATGGTAAATTTTGTAGGAATCATTAGTCTCCACATTTTCCAGTCACACCTTATAATATACAGTACAGTCCTAGCCTCTCCCAACTCCAGGAATCCAACTCACCCCGTGGCCTGCATTATATTTACACACTCATAACCATTGTGTTGGGATTTTCAATTAGAACCCGAACTGAGGTGTGCTAACAAGGGGTTACATTCATTCACCGCTTGTTGCTAACCCGCTACCAGGAACTGCCAAGAACGTCATTATTATTATTATTATTATTATTGGCACATCGGGAAAAAATGCAAATATAAAATTAATATGAGAGCTTTCATCCCATTCTGCGTCTTAGTTATTCATTCAGTCTGCAAGTAGCCTGCACTGTATTTCTTGAAGATTGCACATGAAGTCACGATCGACAGTCCAATATCTGATGAAGGAAAGTGACCCATATTAGTAAGTGTTGTACCATTGTAATTTTTTCAGAAACCAACAACAGCCTCTATACTTTGGCATCATTTTCCAGGCCATGTCATTCTAAGGTGATGCAGGACGAGTGGGTGTGATTATACAGTCACGAGTCATAATAATATCTATCCTGCAGGTCTGCTTTGAATAACCTGATGAAGTATTAAGGTGGTAATTTTTTTTTGATTCCTCCAAAGTATGCT
>JAWQEG010006394.1:0-2500 GCA_033782935.1 Petrolisthes cinctipes
TCTCTTATTAAAATATAATATCTCTTATTAAAATATAATATCTCTTATTAAAATACAATATCTCTTACTAAAATACAATAGGCCTATCTATCTTTTACTAAAATACAATATCTCTTACTAAAATACAATATATATCTCTTACTAAAATACAATATATATCTCTTACTAAAATACAATATCTCTTACTAAAATACAATATATATCTCTTACTAAAATACAAATACAATATCTTTTACAAAATACAATATATATTTCTTACTAAAAGGCTTCCCAAAATACAATATCTCTTACTAAATAAACACACAGGAAAGAGAAATAAATAAATGATAAATGTGAAGAATAAGACGATTACAAACAATAACGGCTGTAATTCATGTAACAATAAATAAATAAACAGTGACAGTGATTCATGTAACGATTGAAAAAAAAAAAAAAAAAAAATGTATGACTATAATAATATTGTACTAAGAAATAATTGTACTAAGATATAATTGTACTAAGATATAATTGTACTAAGATATAATTGTACTATGATATAATTGTACTAAGATATAATTGTACTAAGAAATAATTGTACTAAGAAATAATTGTACTAAGAAATAATTGTACTAAGATATAATTGTACTAAGATATAATTGTACTAAGATATAATTGTACTAAGATATAATTGTACTAAGATATAATTGTACTAAGATATAATTGTACTAAGATATAATTGTACTATGATATAATTGTACTATGATATAATTGTACTAAGATATAATTGTACTAAGATATAATTGTACTAAGAAATAATTGTACTAAGATATAATTGTACTAAGATATAATTGTACTAAGATATAATTGTACTAAGATATAATTGTACTAAGATATAATTGTACTAAGAAATAATTGTACTAAGATATAATTGTACTAAGAAATAATTGTACTAAGATATAATTGTACTAAGAAATAATTGTACTAAGATATAATTGTACTAAGATATAATTGTACTAAGATATAATTGTACTAAATAATTGTATATATAAACTGAAGTGAAATACCTTAGCAGGAAACACTTGCAACAACTACCTCCTATGTGATCATAACAATATTTACCTGAGTGTGAATTACGACAGTCAGGTACACAAGAACAATAATGGCGTCTTTTGCACATTTTACGATTCAAGGTAAAGTAAGACATCAGCGCCTCGCACCTGCACTCTTATAATATACTATGAGTTTAAGGGGATGGTATACTTTTGAAAGATTGGAGCACCTTGATTCCTCCAAAGTATGCCAGGAAACACACCCAGATGAAGACAAATTATGGTATCCTGTTGCCTGGAATAGTTTGGAGGAATCATTTGCTCCAGATTTACCACCCAAAACAATGTGCTATATATATACCCCCTTAAGGACCCTGTGATCGTGTATGAAAACTAGAGGCTCCTGGCTGTCGTCCAGAAACTGCCTGCTTCACATCTCGATCTTCGACTCAAGTGGGCTAAGAATTGTGGTGCGCGACTGTACAGTCGGCCTCAGGAATTTGTATACACCCTTGTGACATCAAGGGTTCGTAGCAACTAAAAACATTACTACATTAATTTCCTAACACCAAATTTTTCTAGTACCGAAAAGTAATTTGGTTAATACTTGAATCAGTAAGCAGAACAATGAATACAGTATGTGCAAAATAAAAACCACTTGTAACCAATGTTTTGTGGAAGAATTCCTGAGGTCGACTGTACAATATATCGTGGACTATAACTCAGAGAATAAAAAATGTATGTGAAGGAGACTGTGGAGTTGGTGGAATTATTGCACAGACAGTGGGATGGTAATGCAGTTCCCTTGTGTGTTTGGTTTCAGACTTTGTTCTCGTCCAGAACTTTGGTTTGCCACATTCGGTTAGGTAAATTTGTAGGTAACTTCTAAAACATTTACCGTACGTTGTTTAAAAATCATTGCTTGTCTAAGAAGAATGAAATAAAGGAAAACTGTAACGATGACAGGTACGACGAGGCACACTTGTGATACGTAATTTCTGACCAGAGACGAACGGCAGGCACCACACACACATATCCTGCATTCGAACTCCTCAGCCTATATATATGTACTGGGTGGGGGAATGAGCAATACCAGGCAATTCGAAGCTTTCTGCTCCTCACACTCTGGTCAGAAATTATGTATCACGAGTGTACGGCTGATATGGGTTGCATCTAAGTACAGTCGTGATACAAAATTTCTGACCAGAGTGTGAGGAGCAGAAAGCTTCGAATCGCCTGGTATTGCTCATTTCCCCACTCAATACACATATTCTGAGTTCGAATGCAGGGTATGTGTGGTGCCTGCCGATCGTCTCTGGTCAAGGATTACGTATTACGAGTGTACGTGGGGAAGTTTTGACGTACGCGTGTGTGTGTGTGTGTGTGTGTGTGTGTGTAGGGGGGGAGCTGGTATTGACCTGGGCCTCGGTAACGGGCTTCATGAAGCCATTGTCTAGTGACGGATTATCAAA
>JAWQEG010006394.1:5000-10000 GCA_033782935.1 Petrolisthes cinctipes
AAAGCAATAATGACATATGAAGAGACTGTAAATAAGGAAATATGATGAGAGAGAGAGAGAGAGAGAGAGAGAGAGAGAGAGAGAGAGAGAGAGAGAGAGAGAGGAGGGGGGGGGAAGCCACATCAATTCGTTCCTCCATCGTCATACTCGTCCTCTCTCTCTCTCTCTCTCTCTCTCTCATTTAAATATATTCACATGCATTGTGAATGGATCGTATATATTATCTTACAAACCCATTACTCCTTTTTCTTTATTTATCTCACTTATAACTTTTATTTGTCCCTCTACTCCCTCCCTCCCTTTTAGCTCTTCTTTCTCCCTCTCTACTCTTCCTATTCTTCACTTCCTTTTCGTTTATTTCCTTCATTCTCTTATTCCTTTCCTCCGTTTGTCATTCTCCATCTTATCCAATTTTTTTTTTTTTTTTTTATTGCATTCTTCGTTTACATCAGGCTCTTTCTTCGTCTTCCTTCGTAAAGTTCCAAGCAAATTTTTTTCTCTCAACTTCGGGACTGTAGGGTGGGCTGACACTGTTACCAATTTTGTTGGTGGGTGGATGGCGGGCACGAGTGGCTAATAATGGCTGCCGGTGACTGTTTGATCTGGTAACACTAGTAAAAAAGCGAGAGAATTCCACTCTTTTTGCCTCTCGTGTGGAAGGGGCTTAATAATCACCTATAGATATATTTAGGTCCTAATGGTCATAGAGTCTTTTTGTGTCATATTACAGTGGTGAGTGATATTGTGTTTCACATTATACAAAATATCACCATGATGGATTTTCAACTTTTTATATTAATCAAAGTATAGGTTCTACTGACACTTCCTGTTTTTCCTGTTTGGAAGGAGATTGATTCTCCTAACTAAGCCAGGAAATAGATGCCCTCAGTGGTAGTGATTGGGGATCTGTTTGGTGGCATAGTTTGGAGGAATCAGAGACCTTCCAATTCACCAACAAGATAATCTCCCCTTAACCTATCTTACTATATATGTCGTCGAAGTGGACACACGAGCTTATCATTTTCGTGTTGAAGAAAGGTCTGAATTAAGGTGGTAATTCTTTTTTGGTACATTGGAGTGCCATGATTCCTCCAAAGTATGCTAGGAAACAGGACCAGAAGAGCGAAAATAATGGTGTTATGTTGCTTGGAATAGCTTGGAGGATTCAGTTGCTTCAGATTTACAAACACAAAACTTCCCCCTTAAGGTAGAAGTTCAGTGTTGGTAAATCTGGACCAACTGATTCGACCAAATTATTCCAAGCAACAGAACATCATTATTTTTGTTAATCTGGTCACTTTTCCTGGCATATTTTGGAGGAATCAAGGCACTCCAATGTAACAAAAGTGAATTACCCCCTTAAGTACATGAAATCTATATAGTGTCCAATTTCCAAGGCCCCATTCCCCAAACTTAACACAAACACCTATTTCAGTTCCAGTCCATTCCTCCCATTTCTCTGAACCTCAAAGCTGTGCCTGCATCCCCGGACAGTTTCCATCTGGGTGGGAAATATTAATTAAAAGTTCCAACGCACTCACAACCACAAAAGCTGCATTGCCATTTACATAGGAGTCCCTCTGGTCCAGTCCCACCCCAGCAGCCAAATTACAATTCCAATCCGGTGTGCCCTTTTCTCTGAGCCTCAAGTCCATTCCTGTGTTCCAATGACACTTTCAATCTCGGGAACCTTTGAACTATTTATCAGTGCTCAAACTGCGAAGGTATGTACTGTACAATCGCAATCCAAAATATGTATCTAGGCTTGCTTTGAATAGCCTGATCGAGCATTAAGCGAGCTCAAGCAAATATGAAACATGATAATCGTTGTAATTGGTTCACTAGTTTGTCAAATGATTCGAAACTTCAACAAGACCTGGATACAAATTTTGGATTGCGAGTGTACGTACATACATTACAATACCCATTGCAGAAATACCTCTACCACCTCATCACAGCTCAGATTGAGATGTGGGACAGTAAGCACAGTGGGTAACAAATGAAGAAGAGGGACAGTTGGAGAAGTGAAAGCCTCTTTTAGTTTCCTTTTACGACAATCAAGGATACAGGTGAGGTATTCGTACCTTCCTACCCCAGGGGGATTTTGCTACTTAACCTAACAGAAATTGTTATTTTTACCACAACTATTCAAACATGGTAGGCTACTATGGCCCAACACTTTCATTTACTTGAAACTACTTCCCGTGACCTCCGCCTACATTTCCTGTATGCCATCCATTGTATTACTTGCTTAGCCCTATTGTTGTGTACACTGAAAACTGCACCTCTGTAGAAAAGTTGGATATACTAATCCAGTTTTACAGATGAGGGTCCTTAAAATGCCTGTACTCCTGAGGGCCCTGGCACTGATTAAACATGACGAACCATAACAAAAATGAAGTACAACATTTTCCTCAAACTATAGACACTAGTGAGTGGACCTGGCACAGCTGTTACACGCTAAAAATACACTGCTGCGTGAGTAGGCATGAAAAAATACTTCTAAAACCACAATTTTTTTTTTAGGGGGGTACGGGAATAGGGGGACAGGCTTGGGGGGGTTTAGAGGGGTGCGGGAGTAGGGGATAGGCTTGGGGGGGGGGGGTTAAGGGGGTGCGGGAATAGGGGACAGGCTTTCTACCCCACTCCCAAGCCTGTCCCCCGTACCCCCCGCACCCCCCCCCCCAAGCCTGTCCCGTACCCCCCAAACCCCCCCCCCAAGCCTGTCCCCTACTCCCGCACCCCCCTAACCCCCCCCCAAGCCTGTCCCCTACTCCCGCACCCCCTTAATGGAAAGTAGGGCTTGGGATGGACGGATCTCACCAACTGCCACCACTCACTACACACAAACTTTCATCCTGGCCACGGGCTGTTCCAAAACACACCATCTTTTTTATCTTTACTTTCCCTTTCCGTGGGTGGTCATTAAAAACTTTCCAAGCTTACAAAATGTTTGTGGCTGTGTGTATGGAAGAGAGGGAGTGCTGGACTGGGCTGGACTGGTGCTGGACTGGCTGGGACTGGGGGTGGGCTGGGGCTGGGACTGAACTGGGGTGGGGTGCGCTGGGTCTGGACTGGGGTGGGCTGGGACTGGACTAGACTGGACTGGACTGGACTGGGGTGGGGTGGGCTGGGGTGGGCTGGGGTGGGCTGGGGTGGATGGGGTGGGGTAAGGTGGACTGGGGTGGGCTGGGGTGGACTGGGGTGGGGTAGGGTGGACTGGGGTGGGCTGGGGTGGACTGGGGTGGGGTAGGGTGGACTGGGGTGGGCTGGGACTGGACTGCGGTGGACTGGGTGGGCTGGGCTGGACTGGAGCTGGACTGGGGTGGACTGGAGCTGGACTGGGACTGGACTGGGACGAGTTTTTACCATCCGTACAGTTTTTTACGCCACACGGGACAAATATCAACACCAATCACTCGACCAATAGTACAGTATGTGCCTTGAAGAATGAACAAAACATTAATGATTAAAATACACATAAGAACACATAGGATAGTTGCTAAATCACATAGCACTCTGAATCAACATCTATTCCTCTTGACCATGCCACAAACAAGCCCCTTCCATATAGGTGTGTGTGTGTTTCGTGGCAATATTTGAAGGACTCGTTTACCTCCAATTTTCTGACTACAACACAGGCTCCCTTAAGGGGGTGCGGGAATATGGGGACAGGCTTGGGGGGGGTGGGTTTAGAGGGGTGCGGGAGTAGGGGGACAGGCTTGGGGGGGTTTTGGGGGGTGCGGGAGTAGGGGACAGGCTTGGGGGGGGGGGTTTTTGGGGGGTGCGAGAGTAGGGGAACAGGCTTGGGGGGGGGGGGTTAGAGGGGTGCAGGAATAGGGGACAGGCTTTCTACCACCCTAAGCTTGTCCCCCTATTCCCGCACCCCCCAAGCCTGTCCCCTACTCCCGCACCCCCTTAATCTCCAATCATCTGTTGACGGCGCCCTATAGTCTTGTCTCCATATTAACCTTCCTCATAATCAGTTTGGTGTTATACTTATGAGAAGGGTTGATGGCCATATCCTTACATATTAAACTATTCTATGCCCTCCATAGTATGCTATCATATTAATATTAAGGGACCCTGTGGTGTAGTAAGAAAATTGGAGGTATAGGAGTCCTTCAAACATTGCTACGAAACACCAACTATATGGAAGGACCTTGTTTCATGGCATAATCAGGAGGAATCAGAAGCCTCCAATTCTCATACACGATCATAGGGTACCGTACTTAAACTTGGCTCACCGTAGAGTATAAAATGAGTTTGACGCTCCCAAGGAATGTATTCATACCCAAAGTTATGACAAAATTATCACGTGAGGGACACACCTTAGTATATACAGAATATTATGTATGTATGTATGTATGTATATGTATGTATGTGAGCAGAAGCTGTATTATAAAAACGTCAATTACTCTTTACTGCCTCGTGGTGAAGAGACGTTATGCAAATATACTGTAAGGAAAAAAAATTTGGAGTATTGCAACAGCATATTGTATCGAATTTATGACCACTATGAAAATTTCTCCCAGTTAATTAAGTTATCTCAGTCCACAGAGGTGTTAGTTGTGTTTCCTGTCTTGTTCGGCATTGTGCTGGAGGAAGGTGATAGATAGCAGAAGCAAATGTACAGTTGATAAAATATGAATTGCAACAACTTTTGATAGAACATTTAAGTTTATTAAGGGGGTAGTACAGTACAGTTATTGGTAAATCTGGTGCAGCTGAATCCTCCAAACTGTTCCAGGCAACAGGCCACCAGTATTTTTGTTCACCTGGTTCTGTTTCCTGACATGTTTTGGAGGAATCAAGGCTCTTTAAGGGAGAAATTTTGTGTTGGTAAATCAGGAGCAACTGAATCCTCCAAACTATTCCAAGCAATAGAACACCATTATGTTTGCTCTTCTGGTTTTGTTTCCTGACATACTTTGGAGGAAACAAGGCACTCCAATGTTACAAACAAGAATTATCACCTTAAGGCTACAACATAATGATAG
>JAWQEG010006394.1:15000-35000 GCA_033782935.1 Petrolisthes cinctipes
GCACACACAGAACACACACACACACACAAATAACACACACACAGACAAAGAACGCACACGCACACAGAGAACACACACACACACAGAACACACACACAGACAAAGAACACACACACACACAGAACACACACACACACAGACAAAGAACCCACACGCACACAGAACACACACACATACAAAGAACACACACACACACACACACACACAACACACACACACATACACAACACACACACACATACACAACACACACACACACATCTATTTCATGTATAACAGCACAAATATTTCCTTCTCTTACATACTCACACATAAACACTTTTTGAGACATAAACACTCACATCTGTATAGCCTATAGCACATACACAAAGGCTACACGTGTATATACTCCTACTAAAACACCTACATGTGCAAAGGAATATAGGTTGGAGAAATTGAGGTGGGCAGTAGTACAGAAAATTTGTCCCTTTAAGGAGGTATATAATTCTTTTTTGGTACATTGGAGTGCCTTGATTCCTCCAAAGTATGCTAGGAAACAGGACCAGAAGAGCAAAAATAATGGTCCTCTGTTGCTTGGAATAGTTTGGAGTATTCAGTTGCTCCATAATTACCAAAACAAAACTTCCCCCTTAAGGTGATAGTATTCTTTGTGTACATTAAAGTGACTTATTAATTCCTCCAAAGTATATAAGGAAACAGGACCAGATTAGCAAAAATAATAATGGTGTCCTGTTGCTTTGGTTACTTTGGAGGAATCGGTTGCTCCAGAATTACTAACACCCCCTTAAAAGTGGAGGTTAGTGTGCCCTTCAAATATTGCCACGAAACTCTACCCATATTGAGGGAGTTTGTTTCGTAGCACAGTCAGGAGGAATCAGAAGCCACCAAGTTTCATTCATAGACGATCACAGGGTCCTTAAGGGGGTGCGGGAATAGGGGGACAGGCTTGGGGGGTGCGGGAATAGGGGGACAGGCTTGGGGGTGCGGGAATAGGGGGACAGGCTTGGGGGGTGCGGGAATAGGGGGACAGGCTTGGGGGGTGCGGGGAATAGGGGGACAGGCTTGGGGGGTGCGGGGAATAGGGGGACAGGCTTGGGGGGGTGCGGGAATAGGGGGACAGGCTTGGGGGGTGCGGGAATAGGGGGGACAGGCTTGGGGTGCGTAGAAAGCCTGTCCTCTATTCCAGCACCCCTCTAACCCACCCACCCACCCCCCAAGCCTGTCCCTTACCCCCGCACCCCCAAACCCCCCCCCCCAAGCCTGTCCCCCTATTCTTACTTACTGGATGAATGTGTTGAGAAGAAAGACATAACAAACTATTGGATATTGGTGTTTAAAGTTAAGGGGGTGCGGAAATAGGGGGACAGGCTTGGGGAGGGGGGTGGGGTCTGGGTTTTTTTGGGGGGTGCGGGAGTAGGAAGACAGGCTTGGGGGGGGTCTGGGGTTTTTTGGGGGGTGCAGGAGTAGAGGGACAGGCTTGGGGGGGGGGGGTTAGGAGGTTGCGGGAATAGGGGGACAGGCTTGGGGTGGGGGGGGGGGGTTAGAGGGGTGCTGGAATAGAGGACAGGCTTTCTACCCACCCCAAGCCTGTCCCCCCTGTGGACTGACGTGGTATATACGTCACACTATGATCGTTCGTATCCCAGTGTTGAATTTCATAAAAATGACGCATTTCTCGGAGACAAGTGCCTTAATTATTCACTTTTGGTAATCCATTATAGTGCCAAAAATTAGCGGAAGGTGTGAAATAACCCGTGGCAAAATATCATACTGATCCAACCTTTAGTTACAGAGTTATTCCCGAAAAACAGTGCGACACGGGCCCTGGAAGCGTTAGTAATTCCAATGGAGATCTTATTGCGCATTTATTTACTCTTTCTAGTTATTCGTCGAAGCACACCTGGATACTTATTAGTGCTCGTGACTGTACAGGGGGTAGCATAATAAGTTCGCTTCATTTCCACCTGCGTATGTATGAGCTATCGGGATGTTGTAACACAATTTGAATGCGAAAACGACTGATATACTTACTGTCTTTTCATATGGTAAATTACACATGTTGTTGGAATAGAAACTGGTTCAACATACAACTATCTAGTCATATTCAAGCAACAGAAGAACACCATTATATTTGTTCATATGGTCCTGTTTCCTGGCATACTTTGAATGAATCAAGGCACTCCAATGTAACCAAAGTGAATTACCACCTTAATTCCTCTAAAGAATACCAGGAAACATGACAAGGTTAACAAATATTATGTAACCAAAGTGAATTACCCCCATTCCTCTAAAATATACCATACCCAAGTATCAGGACAAGGTTAAAAAAAAAAATTATGTAACCAAAGTAAATTACCCCCATTATTCCTCTAAAGTATACCAGGAAACAGGACAAGGTTAACACAAATTAATTCTGATGTCTAGTTAAAACGTTTCTATGAATATCTCTGTTAAAATGTTTCTATGAATATCTCTGTTAAAATGTTTCTATGAATATCTCTGTTAAAATGTTTCTACGAATATCTGTTAAAATGTTTCTATGAATATCTCTGTTAACATGTTTCTATGAATATCTCTGTTAACATGTTTCTATGAATATCTCTGTTAAAATGTTTCTATGAATATCTCTGTTACTAGCAACCCACACAAGGCGAAAAAAAAATGGGTTCCGTTGTACAGTCACAGTCAATAGTCCTGAAACACCTTCCAATGAGATGGCTTCGAAAAATGATCCGAAACTTAATATTATAACTGTTGGTCTGAAATATTGGTTCTTAAGATTCAGGGATCGGGGGGTTGAGATGTGGAGTGTGTGGGGGGGGAAAGGGGGGGGGGAAAGGGGGGGGAAAGGGGGGGAAAGGGGGGGGGAAAGGGAGGGGAGTTCTATGTTTGGGCATTTTGTTTCTGAGGGTGTGTGACGTGACGAGGCTACCTCCAGCGTGGAGATGAAGGCCTCGTATATGTACAGCCACAATCAAATAACCACCGACACTTTCCTTCCATCAGGCAAATAAATCAGTATCATATCAAAATATAATCATACAACACCCTACGTCAACTCAACCTATTCAATTAGTATTATGAGGTGCTGAAATATCATACAGGTATTGTTCTTTATTACCAAGATATTTACTACGATGGAAGGTAAGTGTCGGTGGATATTTGATTGTGGTTGTATGTATGTATGTAAGATTCACTCAAATGGATTGTTTTTATTCACCAGGTTGCAGGACTTTTGACTGTGACTGTACGGTGTATATATCCTATACTGAAATAAAAGCTTACACATTTTCCCTTATATTAATTATTATACCCACACAGCACACGGATGTACAGTCGGCACCATATGTTCGCTGCATTTACACCTGCGAAAGTATAAGTCTATTGATGTGTTGACACTATTGAAATGAAGAGATGATAGACACTACTCATAAAATAAATTGTATATATATGTTGTTAGAATAGAAACCGATTCAGAATGTCACTTTATCTGGTCAAATTAGCATTACCAAGTACAGCCACAATCAAATAACCACCGACACTTTCCTTCCATCGTGCAAATAAATCAGTATCATAACAAAATGTAATCATACAACAACACCTTACGTCAACTCAACCCCTTCAATTATTATTATGAGGTGCTGCAATATCATACGGTACATGTGTTGTTCTTTATTACCAAGATATTTACTACGATGGAAAGAAAGTGTTGGTGGATATTTGATTGTGGCTGTACATGAGGGATGGACGCGAATTTATGCTGCCGACTGTACAGTGAGTGCGTTGCTCGAAATTATTTACCACGAACATAAATATATAAACAGTATGTGATGTTCAACCACCGGATTCTCTTTAATGGGATTACTATATATTATTATTAAGTGGACGATGCAGGTTCAGCAATGGTTAGCTAAATGTTGCTATGGCCCGCTACACATGATAAATATTTCGTTTGGGTTAAATTGTGCAAGTTAAACATAGTAGAAATCACATGCTGACAGTCCATCCCCACATAGTGTACAGCCACAATCAAATATCCACCGACACTTTCCTTCCATCGTAGTAAATATCTTGGTAATAAAGAACAACACGTGTATGATTTTGCAGCACCTCATAATAATAATAATTGAGCGGGTTGAGTTGACGTAAGGTGTTGTCGTATGATTATATTTTGATATGATACTGATATATTTGCATGATGGAAGGAAAGTGTCGATGGTTATTTGATTGTGGCTGTACATACGATTTGTTTTGGTTTTATTTTTATTCATTATTTTTAGTTTACAATTAGTTAACTCCATGAACGGATAGGATCACATTACATACACCCAGTACTAGCAAGTCCCACTACTATACAGAAAGTCCCACTACTATACAGAAAGTCCCACTACTATACAGAAAGTCCCACTACTATACAGAAAGTCCCACTACTATACAGAAAGTCCCACTACTATACAGAAAGTCCTATTACTAAACAGAAAGTCCCACTACTATACAGAAAGTCCCACTACTATACAGAAAGTCCCACTACTATACAGAAAGTCCCACTACTATACAGAAAGTCCCACTACTATACAGAAAGTCCTACTACTATACAGAAAGTCCCACTACTATACAGAAAGTCCCACTACTATATTGAAAGTCCTACTACTATACAGAAAGCCTAGGAAACGGTATAGGTCTGACCATCCATATAAGAGAGTAACAAACCAATATATATACCAATATAAAGTGTAGAATGGTGTCCATCAAAAGGTCACCCACCACCATACATTATTACCGAGGGGTTGAGGCCCACACAACACAACACAACACAAGGCCGCTGCCACTCTCTCCACACTTACAAGTTCATCTCTAAACTTATCGATAATTATTATTCTATGCCTCCGCCTTATTCCCAGTAATAACTAAACCGACTATAGGCCCTACAATAGAAAGAAAAACATCAACACCAACACCACTACCACCATCATTATAGTATTACAATCACCATCACTATCACATATAGTTGTCAGCAATTATAACTGGTCCTATCGGTCAATTTTTCAGTCAATTTTTCCTGTACCAGTTACAAGTGCTGGCAATTGTACACCATCAATCAATACTATATATAATTACCATAACCACGATCAACACCACCCTAACATTGCAGTAATTTAAAGGACCCTGTGATGTAGTCAGAAATTTGAATAAAAAAAATGGGGTTTTCAAATACAGCCACGAAACACCACCAATATTATTATGAAGGAGCCTTTATCGTTGAACAGCCAGGTGGAATCAGAAGCCTCCAGTTTTTCTACACGAGTACAGGGTCCTTAAGGAGGTAATTCTTTTGTGGTACATTGGAGTGCCTCGATTACTCCAAAGTATGCTAGGAAACAGGACCAGAGGGGGGAAAAATAATGGTGTTCTGTTGCTTGGAATAGTTTGGAGGATTCATTTGCTCCAGATTTACCAACACAAAACTTCCCCCTTAAATGAGCATTATTATTAGTATTATTATTTCCTCCAAGTTATGATCATCACTTCTACCACAACACAACCATCACCACCAGCACCACTACTGTCCTGATCATCACCATTACCACCACACAAACACCATCACCACAAACACCACCACTACTGACTGCCCTGATCATCACCAACGCCAACACCACCAGCACTAACACCACCACACAAACACCACCACTACTGCCCTGATCATCACTAACATCACCACACAAACACCACCAACACTACTGCCCTGATCATCACCAACACCAACACCACCAGCACTAACACCACCACCACTGCCCTGATCATCACCAACATCACCACACAAACACCACCACTACTGCCCTGATCATCACCAACACCACCAGCACTAACACCACCACTACTGCCCTGATCATCACCAACATCACCACACAAACACCACCACTACTGCCCTGATCATCACCAACATCACCACACAAACAACACCACCACTACTGCCCTGATCATCACCAACACCACCAGCACTAACACCACCCCTACTGCCCTGATCATCACCAATATCACCACACAAACACCACCATCACTACTGCTCTGATCATTACCATTACCACCAGCAGCAGCATCAGTGAAACATCCATTACACCCTTGTCTCTGGGGAGGGAAAATGGAGGGAGGAGGGAGGGAAGGGTACTGGGATGAAAGAGGGAGGGAGGGAGGGTACTGGGATGAAAGAGGGAGGGAAGGGGACTGGGATGAAAGAGGGAGGGAGGGTACTGGGATGAAAGAGGGAGGGAAGGGAGAGGGAGGGAGGGGACTTGGATGAAAGAGGGAGGGAGGGGACTGGGATGAAAGAGGGAGGGAGGGTACTGGGATGAAAGAGGAAGGGAGGGGACTGGGATGAAAGAGGGAGGGAGGGTACTGGGATGAAAGAGGGAGGGAGGGTACTGGGATGAAAGAGGGAGGGAGGGTACTGGGATGAAAGAGGGAGGGAAGGTACTGAAGTGGAAAATGGAGGGAGGGAAGGAAGGTGGAAGGGATGGAGGTGGAGAATGGAGGGAGGGATGGAAAGAGAATGGAGGGAGGAAAATAAGAGAATGAAGGGAGATAGATATTGGACTGGGGTAGAGAAGGAAGGAAGGAAGGAAGGAAGGAAGGAAGGGAGGAAGGAAGGAAGGAAGGGAGGGAAGGAAGGAAGGGAGGGAAGGAAGGGAGGGAAGGGAGGGAGGGAAGGGAGGGAAGGAAGGAAGGAAGGGAAGGAAGGAAGGAAGGAAGGAAAGGAAGGAAGGGAGGGAAGGAAGGAAGGAAGGAAGGGAGGGAAGGAAGGAAGGAAGGAAGGGAGGGAAGGGAGGGAGGGAAGGGAGGGAAGGGAGGGAAGGAAGGAAGGAAGGGAAGGAAGGAAGGAAGGAAAGGAAGGGAAGAAGGAAGGGAAGAAGGAAGGAAGGAAGGAGGGAAGGGAGGGAAGGAAAGAAGGAAGGGAAGGAAGGAAGAAAGGGAGGGAGGAAGGAAGGGAAGGAAGGAAGAAAGGGAGGGAGGAAGGAAGGGAAGGAAGGAAGAAAGGGAGGGAGGAAGGAAGGGTAGGAAGGAAGGGACTCTGTGGTAGTAGGTGAGTGGGTGAGTGGAAATATCGGAGTTGGTGTCTGATTCCCTCATTACCACCAACTTCATGTCGTCCATATCACTTCTTCTTTCACCACCATTACAACCAAGAGACCTTCATTATTATCAGTCCCTATCACCACAATCGAAATCAAGAGACCTTTCACTATTATCACTACAATCATAATCAATAGAACCACATAAAGGACCCTGTGATATAGTCAGAAGATATTGGAGGTAATTTAATGAGTCCTTCAAAAATTGCCACGAAACACACACACCTATATGGAAGGAGTGTGTTTCCTGGCATAGTCAGGAGGAATTAGAAGCCTCCAATTCTCATACACGTTCACATCCATCCCATGCACATTACAAGAATACAAACAGGTATGATTGGCTACGTGTTGTGCTCTCTCTCTCTCTCTCTCTCTCTCTCTCTCTCTCTCTCTCTCTCTCTCTCTCTCTCTCGTTGTCTTAATACACGAGAGGATTATATTTAATTAGTTTTTCCCAAGAATCTTACGTTGTGGAATAAATATCCTTTACACTCATGGGTGGGTATCTTAATTACAATATTATACTAAAGCATGTATTCCGAGAAAAGCGTTCACATGTACACAAAATTCTACCCATATTGAGAAAGATAAAAAATTTCGCTCCGGTTTGGGTTCTCATCATGTAAAAATAATGTGTGTGGTAAGGTATATTGTTTTGTGAGTGTGTTTCTTGTCACTTGAGATCTGACAGTGTTGTGTTATGAATTTTCTGTCCTTTGCCTTACAAATTGTGTGACTCGCGTGGATATATTTCAAACTCTTATTACCACTCCCATAATGTCTGGTTGTATTAGGCACCGCAACAACGAGGTCATATAGCGCCAGAAAAAGGTGATAGAGAGGTGAGACAGCAAGCAGGAAGTAAATAGAAAGAAAAAGGTGATAGAGAGGTGAGACAGCAAGCAGGAAGTAAATAGAAAGAAAAAGGTGATAGAGAGGTGAAACAGCAAGCAGGAAGGAAATAGAAAGAAAAATGTGATAGAGAGGTGAAACAGCAAGCAGGAAGGAAATAGAAAGAAAAGAGGGACAGTTGATATCACACATTACCCGTAAGTGAAACAGTCATATGCTACTTTAAGTGTATGTACAGTTACGTGCAATAGTTCTGTAACACCATCGAATAAATACATCACGGCATATATACACATGAACATTGTATAGATACACACCGTCACTGTAATCATACCATACACATCATCACTGTAAACACACACACACATCACCATGGCAAACACAGAGACACACACATCACCATGGCAAACATAACTACACAAACATACGCACACACACTGTAAAGATACACACCATCACTGTAACCACACACACATCATCACTGTACACACACACACATCACCATGGCAAACACAGAGACTATCACTGTAAACATCACGATCGACACACACTGTAAACATCACGATCGACACACACTGTAAACATCACGATCGACACACACTGTAAACATCATAATCGACACACACAAACATACAGACACACACTGTAAACATCACGATCAACACACACACACACTGTAAACATCACGATCGACACACACACACACACACAAACACACTCTAAACATTACAATCGACACACACACACACACTGTAAACATCACACTCGACACACACAAACATACAGACACACACACTGTAAACATCACAATCGACACACACAAACACTTTAAACATCACAATCGATACACACAAACATATACACACACACTCTGTAAACATTACGATCGACACACACAAACACACACACACACACTGTAAACATCACAATCGACACACACAAACATACACACACTCACTGTAAACATCACAATCGACACACACAAACATACACACACACTGTAAACATCACAATCGACACACACAAACATACACACACACTGTAAACATCACAATCGACACACACAAACATACACACACACTGTAAACATCACAATCGACACACACAAACATACACACACACTGTAAACATCACGATCGACACACACTGTAAACATCACGATCGACACAAACATACACACACACTGTAAACATCACAATCGATACACACACACACACTGTAAACATCACGATCGACACACACACACTGTAAACATCATAATCGACACACACACACACTGTAAACATCACGATCGATACACAAACACTCACACACACACTGTAAACCTGAGGGTATAGTGAGTCCCCATCACGCTGCAGGGAGAATGACACCAGTTACACCGTTTTTATTGTTGAGCGTCAGGGGTAACGTGATATGGGGCACAAAAGTTGGTTCCCTCACCCATGAAGCCACAATACAACTGAACCACCTGTCATTCCATAAAAAAAAAAAAAAAAAAACAGAAGGTACAGTCACGAGCACTAATAAGTATACAGGTTTGGTTGAAGCTTTGAACAGTTTAATTCACCAACAAACTATATAATTCCAATGGAGATCTTATTGTGCATTTATTCACTGTCTCTCTAGGTATTCGAAGCACACCTGGATACTTATTAGTGCTCGTGACTGTACACTCGTAATCCAAATTTTGTATCCAGGTCTTGTTGAAGTTTCGAATCATTTGACATATTAGTGATCCAATTACAACGCTTATCCTGTTTTATATTTGCTTGAGCTCGCTTAATACTCGATCAGGCTATTCGAAGCAAGCCTGGATACATATTTTGGATTATGAGTGTATATACATAGATGGCTAACTGTGCTTTATTACCGTTCGAACTATAGTCAATTTATCTTCTTTTTTTGCGGCTGGGTGAGGGAATGAACTTTTGTGTACAGTTGGCCACAGGAATTCTTACACAGGCATATCAACATAGTGTGCTCGTTTTGATTAAATGGTCTGTTATTTGGGATATTACATTATACTGATTACGTTACTTTATATTGGGATGAGTTAAGTTTGATTGGGTCAGCCTGGTGTACTATTAAGGGGGTAGTACACTGCTGGTAAATCTGGAGCAACTAATTCCTCCAAACTATTCCAAGCAACAGGCCACCATTAATTTTGCTAATCTGATCCTGTTTCCTGACATAATTTGGAGGAATGAAGGTGCTCCAATGTAACAAATATATACTCTCCCCTTAATTAAGGTATCGTGGACAAGGATACAACATTATATAATGGACCTAAATATTCTATGACTGGAACTCAAAGTGAAAACATTTGGTATATATGCAACCCGACCACCTAAAGTCCCGAGGGCAGGTAGGCTACACTAGAAAAAAAGTGTGTGACGCTTACCCCCTTCTGTAACGACACACACACATGTACTCAGGGGAATTTTCGCTAATGGTTTCCAGGATTTAGCAACAAAGGACAATACATTACAGTGATATTAACAAAGGACAATACATTACAGTGACATCAACAAAGGACAATACATTACAGTGATATTAACAAAGGACAATACATTACAGTAATATTAACAAAGGACAATACATTACAGTGACATCAACAAAGGACAATACATTACAGTGACATCAACAAAGGACAATACATTACAGTGACATCAACAAAGGACAATACATTACAGTGACATTAACAAAGGACAATACATTACAGTGACATTAACAAAGGACAATACATTACAGTGACATTAACAAAGGACAATACATTACAGTGACATCAACAAAGGACAATACATTACAGTGACATCAACAAAGGACAATACATTACAGTGACATCAACAAAGGACAATACATTACAGTGACATCAACAAAGGACAATACATTACAGTGACATCAACAAAGGACAATACATTACAGTGACATCAACAAAGGACAATACATTACAGTGACATCAACAAAGGACAATACATTACAGTGACATCAACAAAGGACAATACATTACAGTGACATCATCAAAGGACAATAAATTACAGTGACATCAACAAAGGACAATACATTACAGTGACATCAACAAAGGACAATACATTACAGTGACATCATCAAAGGACAATAAATTACAGTGACATCAACAAAGGACAATACATTACAGTGACATCAACAAAGGACAATACATTACAGTGACATCAACAAAGGACAATACATTACAGTGATATCAACAAAGGACAATACATTACAGTGACATCAACAAAGGACAATACATTACAGTGATATCAACAAAGGACAATACATTACAGTGATATTAACAAAGGACAATACATTACAGTGATATCAACAAAGGACAATACATTACAGTTATATTAACAAAGGACAATACATTACACCAGTGGTTCTCAACTCATTTCAGGCCATGGACCACCAGCCCAATTAAAAGAATATCGTGGACCATTCCACTTGGCGGAAATACGCTCTCTCCGATATTTTCCAAAATCTGTACGGTTGGTCCTAGCCCTCTATGAGTCTATGTGACCCCTATAAATTTCATCAATATCGGCCCAGTTTCAACCTTTCCTAAAAGTTTCAACAAAATCTGTCCTCTTGTTTTTGTGTTACCAAGTTAACAGACAGACAGCCAAACAAACAAACAGACAGATAAACTAACAGCGATGAAAACATACTGTCGTTAACAGACAGATCCAGCATAACACAGCACACAGCATAACAACTGACCAGAAATATTTCACTACGTTCTATTCTTCCTCCCTGCTTAATTTTAGATTACTACAATTTACAGTTGAAAACAAAATCAAAGTACACCACACCTATAAAACAGCGCAGGACGAATAACACAACTAATCAACTGATCAGTTCGGTGGCTACTGCACTACAACAGTGTTACATATAGCCGCACGGCAGCTGACAGGAATCGAACAGGAAGGCTCGTCACATCGACTGGTAAAGTATGTATTAGGCTCGGCTAAGGCCAGGAATAGCTGCCTGAATCTTGGACATTCCTTTTAAAATTTTGAATAAATTTAGAAACTTAGTGACTCGAAATGCTACTTAGCAGCTTCAACCTGAAGATTGCCAATATATTTCTTAAATAGGAATAATATATGAAAATGAATGGCCAGTTACCGTAATTATCATGATAACATTTTTCGTACTGAATATTCAATAAATTTTATGCACTTATTTCCAGTTTATTACCAAATATAGTGGACGTCCTGTGGACCACCCAAAAAGTCACCATGGACCACCAGTTGAGAACCACTGCATGATTACAGTGACATCAACAAAGGACAATACATTACAGTGATATTAACAATGGAAGCACAACTTGAGGAGGATACCACTTCATTTCAAAACGTGTGGATAGAGCTTCTTCAAGTCCAAGACACATTATCCTGTAACAGCCAACAAACGTATAGTCATGTATAGTTCCTTCTCAAATTATGTTTCTACATCGTTTTGGTTACATGTCTTACACTTCAATAAGGATGTCTTACGCATACAATTCTTTTATACCAATCATTAATTAAAGGGTCGTTGTGGACAAGACGTTTCTATTACCTCAACACCCTTCAATGATGTTAAGGGGGTGCGGGAATAGGGGGACAGGCTTGGGGGGGGGAGTAGGGGACAGGCTTGAGGGGGGTTAGGGGGGTGCGGGAGTAGGGACAGGCTTGGGGGGTGCGGGAGTAGGGGGACAGGCTTGGGGGGGTTTAGAGGGGTGCAGGAGTAGGGGACAGGCTTTCTACCCACCCCAAGCCTGTCCCCCTATTCCCGCACCCCCAACCCCCCCCCCCCAGCCTGTCCCCCTATTCCCGCATCCCCCAACCCCCCCCTCCCCCAAGCCTGTCCCCTTATTCCCGCACCCCCTTAAGAAAATCAGTGAGCTGTAAGAGAACTGGCTGCTTGGACAGAAACACTTGCAGTCATAAGGGAGGAGACAGAGAGGGACGGCAAGCACAGCAAGCACGAAGGTAAAAAAAGGAAAAGAAGGAAAAGAAGGGAAAAGAAGGGAAAAGAAGGGAAAAGAAAGAAGGGAAAAGAAGGAAAAGAAAGAAGGGAAAAGAAGGAAAAAAGGAAAAGAAAGGAGGGACAGTTAAAGAGAAGGGACACCAATACTTGAAAGAGTTATCCACATGCTAGTAAACAATGTCACTCTAATATATCCAGGGCAAAGCCAAACTCTAATTTCAGGTTTGTGATAATATCTGAACAGTTAAAACTAAGACATAATTGAAATTAGTCGTTTTGATGAAGCATAGCCTATATAGCTAAATAAGAAGCACCATAGAACTGAAACACCGATATTCAAAACATATAACAAATATACACAAGTCAATTGAAACTAATGGTGTACAGTGGCTCAAAAAAGTATCGCGCAGGTGAGGTCCGATGGTTCTGTAAATGATCGCTACAGCTCAAGATAAACAAGCTCGTTTTCAGTAGCCATCGTCTTAGGTGTCAGAATGTTTCACGAGGGAAATGCGCGATACTTTTTTGATCGAGTGTACACACCTAACCCAAAATATATCGCCCCAAACCTTATTATGAAATTTGTTGTCAGGAGTGGGAGCCATAAATCCCGGCTACTGGTGGCCAAATATGGATCATGGATAGGGCATTACATTTCACGGTGATAATCCTTTAACATGATTGAATCAGCCACCGACAGCAGCCAGCCACCAGCCCTGTAATTTGTGGCCGCTCTGCCTCATGAAACATTGGTTGGCCGTGGGGAATAACACTGTAACCTGTTCACTACAATACATTACAGTAATTACACACAAAATATACACCTTTATTCATTTTTTCATTTTTTCCATTTATTTTTTATTTATTTTTTCCCTCAACCTCGGGACTGTAGGGTGTCAGTAGCCCGTGACTCTTGCGAGGCCCCGAGATTGTTGAGTGTGGCACTAGATGAGACAGTGGAGCTTGGTGGTGATGTGTCTCATGGTTTATAGTGAATATTTCAGAACTTTTAATTGCAGTTGAACACAAAGCAGAATGAATGCTCCTTAGTGACGACTGAGACCAGACCACCTGCCACCTCATTGATCTTTTACATAAAAAATTCCTATTTCCTATTTCTTATTACATAAAAAAATTCCTATTTCCTATTTCTTATTACATAAAAAATTACATAAAGTTACATTAAAAAAAATGCATAATTACATTAAAAATTACATAAAAAAAAATACATAAAAAATTTCTCTTTCCTATTTCTCATTACATAAAAAATACTACCGGCACATTTAGAGAAGAACTTGCCTCGTTTTGTCAGTTGTGCCTTCCCTGTGGTGGTGGTCACATATAGCGATTGGATAAGTTTGGCTTACTTAAGGGGAGAGTATACTTTTGTTACATTGGAGTGCCTGGATTCCTCCAAAGTATGCCAGGAAACAGGCTCAAGTTAACAAAAATAATGGTGTTCTGTTGCTTGGAATAGTTTGGAGGATTCAGTTGCTCCAGATTTACCAACACAAAATTTCTCCCTTAACTCAATTACGAGAATTAGAGAGAGAGCTGGGCACCGTGACCTAACTTTTTTTTTACCCCTATACTCCCTTCCTTGTAATTACAGCCTCACCCCAGATACTTTCCTGCCAAGCTTCCTCACCTGATCTTCCCTTTCAACTTAATTACCTTATTTTCCCCTTTTCTTTCCTTATGGTTAGACCTACCGTACTCTACATTTTCTCCAACACTATTTTTTGTTCTCTGATTATCTTCTTTTCTTCTGATAGTAACGTGTATAAATAAAGTGTGGGTCATCTAGTGGGACAGAAGAGAAGCTACAGTACCAACATCACCACCACGAAGCTCCACTGTCTCATCTAGTGTGTGTGTGTGTAACTCCTCTTGTCTCCTGATAGTGACGTGTATAAATAAAGTGTGGGTCATCTAGTGGGACAGAAGAGAAGCTGTATACGATACCAACATCACCACCACGAAGCTCCACTGTCTCATCTAGTGTGTGTGTGTGTGTGTGTGTGTGTATAACTCCTCTTGTCTCCTGATAGTGACGTGTATAATTAAGGTGTGGTCATCTAGTGGGGCAGAAGAGAAGCTGTATATGGTACCAACATCACCACCACGAAGCTCCACTGTCTCATCTAGTGTGTGTGTGTGTGTGTGTGTGTAACTCCTCTTGTCTCCTGATAGTGACGTGTATAAATAAGGTGTGGTCATCTAGGGGGACAGAAGAGAAGCTGTATACGGTACCAACATCACCACGAAGCTCCACTGTCTCATCTAGAGCGACACCCAATAATCTCGGGGCCTAGCAAGAGTCACGGGCTACCGACACCCTACAGTCCCGAGGTTGAGGTATAAAGAAAAAAAAGTTACCTGTACACTCGCAATCCAAAATACGTATCCAGGCTTGCTTCTATTAGCCTGATCGAGTATTAAGCGAACTCAAGCAAATATGAAACAGGATAGGCTTGTAATTGGTTCACTAGTATGTCAAATGATTCGAAACTTCAACAAGACCTGGATACAAATTTTGGATTGCGAGTGTACCTTTCGTTCCATTATAATTATCTTCTGTCCTTCTTCCAATCTCCTCCTTCCCTTACCGTCTCAAACCATCCCTTTTAAGGTGGTAATTCTTTTTTGGTACATTGGAGTGCCTTGATTCCTCCAAAGTATGCTAGGGAACAGGACCAGAAGAGCAAAAATAATGGTGTTCTGTTACTTGGAATAGTTTGGAGGATTCAGTTGCTCCAGATTTACCAACACAAAATTTCCCCCTTAATTAATTAATGAACACCAGATACACAATGTCCCTCTCTCTCCTTCCCCCTTCATCTATCCATAAGCAGAGATTCATCAATAAGGGAAAATGGAACAAGAGACAGACGGTTAGGGCGATAAAAAAAATACCATCAAACACTAAGTTAATCACGTCAGGGTTATCGGGACACAACTCTTCCTTACACACCCCAACTAACTCTTCCTTACACACCCCAACTCTAACTCTTCCTTACACACCCCAACTAACTCTTCCTTACACACTCCAACTAACTCTTCCTTACACACTCCAACTCTTCCTTACACACTCCAACTCTTCCTTACACACTCCAACTAACTCTTCCTTACACACCCCAACTAACTCTTCCTTACACACCCCAACTAACTCTTTCTTACACACCCCAACTAACTCTTCCTTACACACCCCAACTAACTCTTCCTTACACACCCCAACTAACTCTTCCTTACACACCCCAACTAACTCTTCCTTACACACCCCAACTAACTCTTCCTTACACACCCCAACTAACTCTTCCTTACACACCCCAACTAACTCTTCCTTACACACCCCAACTAACTCTTCCTTACACCACCCAACTAACTCTTCCTTACACACTCCAACTAACTCTTCCTTACACACCCCAACTAACTCTTCCTTACACACCCCAACTAACTCTTCCTTACACACCCCAACTAACTCTTCCTTACACACCCCAACTAACTCATCCTTCACACCCCAACTAACTCTTCCTTACAAACCCCAACTAACTCTTCCTTACACACCCCAACTAACTCTTCCTTACACACTCCAACCAACTCTTTCTTACACCACCCAACACTTCTTTACACACCCAACTCATACACACTCTCTCTCTCTCTCTCTCTCTCTCTCTCTCTCTCTCTCTCTCTCTCTCCACATGCGCTTTACCGATAACATTTACAATTTAATAACTTCTTTCTTGGATGGTATCCTGTCAGCCCACTAACCACTAAACTTTGTCAAAATCAGTCCTTAACTTTTTTAGATATCTTGTTTATAGACAGACGGACTGACAGACAGACAGGCAAGAGGAGGAGGAGAAATCATAATCTCTCCAATTTCTTTGATGGAAGTAATTATCTGATGCGTCAGGGTGGAAACTCATCTTATATGAAGGTTTGTCGTTATATTGATGTTTAAGGGAGAAGTTTTGTGTTGGTAAATCTGGAGCAACTGAATCCTCCAAACTATTCCAAGCAACAGAACACCATAATTATAGTTTTGTTCATCTGGTCCTGTTTCCTGGCATACTTTGGAGGAATCAAGGCACTCCAATGTACCAAAAAAGAATTACCACCTTAATTAAGGGACCCTGTGATGTAGTCAGAAAATTGGAGATAAATGAGTCCTTCAATTGTTGCCACGAAACACTACCCATATGGAAGGAGCTTGTTTCGTGGCATGGTCAGGAGGAATCAGAAGCTTCCAATTTTTATACACGATCACAGGGTCCTTAAAGGGAGATTCTCTTGTTGGTGAATTGGAAGGTCTCTGATTCCTCCAAACTGTGCCACAAAACAGACAGATTCCCTATTAGTACAACTAGAGGGCGTCTGTTTTCTGGTACAGTAAGCAGCAGGGATCACAGACCTTACAATTTACCAACAAAAGAATCTCCCCTTAAAGGACCCCATCATGTAGTAAGAAAATTGGAGGTTAGTGAGTCCTTCAAACATTGTCACTAAACACCACCTATATTGAAGGAGCATGTTTCGTGGCATAGACAGGAGGAATCAGAAGCTACCAACTCTCACACACGATCACAGGGTCCTTAAGGTGAATGTATAGTTTGGGTATTTTTGGATATAATGATTCCTACAAACTATTCCTAGCAACAGGCCACCACCATTATTTTATTTAATCAGGTTCTGTTTCCTGGCATACTTTGGAGGAATGAAGGCACTCCAATGTACCAAATGTATACTATCTCCTAAACCGACACCTGATACAATACTGATATTAAAAAGCTAAATAAATACTAATAATCAATATCTTTACATCTAGAAAGGATTCATTCTGACCATCTCTATTATCTGCCGTGGTATAACCTCTCCTGATAGTGACGTGTATAAATAAGGTGTGGTCATCTAGTGGGGCAGAAGAGGAGCTACGGTACCAACATCACCACGAAGCTCCACTGTCTCATCTAGTGTGTGTGTGTGTGTGTGTGTGTAACTCCTCTTGTCTCCTGATAGTGTCGTGTATAAATAAGGTGTGGTCATCTAGTGGGACAGAAGAGAAGCTACGGTACCAACATCACTACGAAGCTCCACTGTCTCATCTAGTGCGACACCCAATAATCTCAGGGCCTTGCAAGAGTCACAGGCTACTAAAAAAAAAAAATAAAAAAAAATAAAAAAAAATAATAAATAAATAAAAATAATCTACTGTGACCCCTCTGTGCTTCTTTCATCACTTTAATGTACCGATCAGTAGGAATAGATCTCACCCATTCTCTCACAGATTTGATTGTTCTCTTTCAATTCATTAATTAATACTTTCTTCATCTCCCTTTACACTGTGTTGATCTTTCTGTGTGTTCTTTCCGTTCCATTCTGTAATCATCATCTTCTACCAGTATATTTTCTATCGTGGTTTTTCAGTTCTACATCACTTTATTTTCTTTCAATTCATTAATTAATACTTTCTTCATCTTTCTTTACACTGTGTTGATCTTTCTGTGTGTTCTTACTTTTCCATTCTGCAATCTTGTTCTTCTATCAGTATATTTTCTTTCGTGGTTATTCAGTTCTACATATTTTTTTTTTTTTTTCGGTACTCCGTTAGGCTAGTCACTCAAACATCTTTTACATTCATTCCTCTTCTCTCGTCCTCTGCTTGAATCTATCACACACTCCTTCCTTCGATTCTTTACATTCCTCTTCTCTCTTCCTTCTTGCTTGCTGTCTCACCTCTCTATCATCTTTTTCTGGCGCTATATGACCTCGCTGTTGAGGCACCTAATATCAATCAATCTTCTCACGTCCTCTGTTTGTATCTATCACACACTCCTTCCTTGGTTTCTTTACTCAGTTCCTTCACACTCTTTCCCTTTCTACTTTCACTCACACCCTTTCAGTACCTTCCTTTGTATCTATCACACACTCCTTCCTTCGGTCCTTTACATTCCTCTTCTCTATCACCTTTTTCTCACGTCCTCTGTTTGTATATATCACACACACACTCCTTCCTTGGTTTCTTTACTCAGTTCCTTCACACTCTTTCCCTTTCTAATTTCACTCACACCCTTTCAGTCCCTTCCTTTGTTGCTCCCTGAACTCTTGCTAATGAATTTACCTGTGCCACTCCTCCACTTTCCATCTCGTCCCCTCCTCTCTTCTCTTCTCTTACTTCCAATCTTTTACCAAACTATCGAAACATTTCTTCCCTTTACTGTACTTTCTTTTCCATATTATCAAATTCTACTATTATGGCCTACATATTTTTTTGCGGCTAAAAAATACATTGCTATAAAATTCCCTCCAGACCATAATACGAAAAAAATAAACAAGTAAGAATATGATAAGCTTGTTGAAGAAGAGGCTTTTGACAGCTCCTTAAATTTTGATAGATATTTTTCATGGTACTGACGGCCGGCTCCTTTTCCCAATAGTGGTAAATCTGGGGCATATGATTCCTCCAAACTATTCCAAGCAACAGGACACCATTCTATTTGTCCATCTGGTCCTGTTTCCTGGCATAGTTTGTAGGAATCAAGGCACTCCAATGTACACTCGCAATCCAAAATATGTATCCAGGCTAGCTTCGAATAGCCTGGTGGTCGAGTATTAAGCGAGCTCAAGCAAATTTCAAAGAGGATAAGTGTTGTAATTGGTTCAGCAGTACACTCGTGATACGTAATTTCTGACCAGAGATGAACGGTAGGCACCACACACACACGCACACACACACATACCCTACATTCGAACTCAGCCTCTATAGGTGTACTGGGTGGGGAAATGAACAATACCAGGCGATTCGAAGCTTTCTGTTCCTCACACTCTGGTCAGAAATTATGTATCACGAGTGTACGTCAAATGATTCGAAACTTCAACAAGACCTGGATACAAATTTTGGATTGCGAGTGTACCAAAAGTATACTATTCCCCTTAAAGGCTGTCTGTTAGTGAAGTGGTGAGTTCAGTGTTGTAAATGCAATGTTGGACCCTGGGAAGATTATGCAAGAGCAGTGTATGTTGCGCCACAGT